>OMLI01095353.1:0-10041 GCA_900302605.1 Rondeletia loricata
CTCCTCTCCTCTCCTTCTACTCCTTTCTCCATCCATCCCTCCCTTTCTTCCTCCCTTACCGCTCCCTCCCCCTCCCTTTGTAAGATAATACATTTGCAGCCTGAGTGATCTATTGATTCCCTGAACCCCAGCGCCCTTCAGAAAGGTAATTTTTTTAAGGAGGAAAGAAGATTAGACAGAAACGCAGCACATTTCAAGGTGAAAAGGGCTCTCTCCCCTTTACTCATCGACGGAAACATCTCTGCTTTTTAAAGAGGGTGATGCGTGATGAGCAAAGTGCTACGCTCCATATCCCTCCCCTGCCATCCTCTCTTCTCCTCCTTCCACGCCCCATCTGTTTGTTTTCCTGTTTCCCCACTGTTCGTGAGGGGTTTGAAAGAAGTAATGGAGGGAAAACAGAGCGGCTGTTGGATGAAAATCGCCAAAAAAGTCCACTTTTCAGGTGCAATACAAAATCTGAAAGACATTTTCAGATTGATACACCATGCATTTTGAAAAGGACCATGCAGTGAAAACAGGAAAATCACCACATCACCCTAAACTGTAAGAACAGAGGGTCACAATATTGTCATTTTGTTCATGTTCCTGGCGCAGGAGCCCTGCTACTAAATCACTTACTCCTGGTGATACACCTGGTGCTGTTGTGATAAGCTGAACGTATCGATCACACAAAGCTCCACAGTGAAGTGAGACCACAAAGCCACTCTCCGATTCACTGTCAGTGGAGAAACTCCTGAATGTGTCTCTTACAGATTCAAACCTTGACTCTCTGGTTTCTAGCTTTTGGGAAACACCTGTTACCACAACCTCATGATCCCTGGGTTTGTTTTCTGACTGGTAGACGTCCTAGTCTGTGACAGGCCATCATCACACTGCCATCGCTCTCTGTGGCCCCTGGGAGAGGGGGTTCTAGTCTTTCTAATGCTGAGGCAGCGGGGTGGCTGTAGGTGATTTGGTCTAAATGGATGCCCAGAGGGGACACAGAAAGCCATTCCTCTGGAAACAAGAGGCTCAGTGACTCAGTGAGACTAATGCAGGTTATCGCCAATGATAATTAGCCATTGTGTTGCTTTTATTTAATGGTTCAGATGGATGACGGGGCATTATTCTGCATCATCAGCTGGGGATTAGTAATTATTTCTTTTTTCGCTGCATCAAAGAACATTAACAGCTTTGTTGTGTTTGGACACATTTTTGACAGCCATATGCCACCGAGAAACAGTTTAATCAATCAAAGCAGTGTTGAAATGTCAATGTGCAGTGAATTTGCAATTATTCTCCCCATGACTCAGGAGTAGAAAGGGAGTTATTTCATTACAAATGAATGCTAAGATATTTGTCATATGATTGATTTGTATAATTCACGTATCTGGTTAAATAAATGTAACTGTGATGTTGTGTGCTTACATCACAAAAAAGTCAACTTTTCCAGATTAGAATACATTTTCATATTCCCACTTCCTCATTTTAACTAAATTACCTCATTGCTCAATATAAAAAAAACAGAATAAATAATTTTCTAAAACAAAAACAAATCGTAATATAGGCAACTAGGCAACTTTGCACGTTGGCAGTTCCAAATGGCAGTGAAAGGTAACAGTTAGAAAAATTAGAACTTCAACACCCAGAATGATGCTTTATACCAAAGAGACCAAAGAGACGAGAGAGGAAAAGATCTAACGTTGGTGAGTCCAGCTTCCTCTGGACGGAGCGCTGCTCACTGCTGTTTAGGAGACAGTTTGGATTTCACTCAGAAGTTTTGATTCATCACTTCCTGTGGGAGGAGAAGTGACCATACCTGACACCAGAATTTAATTTGGGTAAATAGAGCGAATCTACGGGGTCTCAATTAGTGGAGATGGGACGCTCTTCAGTATTTCAGACCCACTTTGTGATTTAGGCTGATAAGATGCGTGTACTACATACAAATATTTGAAAACCCTTGATTTAGGTGGCTATAGAGACAGTACAAGACATCAGTAGGTCTGCAAGAAGAAGAAGAAAAAAAAGACCAACATAAAACAATAACCATGACAAAGACAACACGACCAACAACGAAAGCAATCACCAAGAGCACAGCAAAGTACTGCGGCACTAGCAAGTCTTCTGTTTTAGATTGGTAGAGCCCTCTACAAGGCAGCTGCCTCTACTCCTGCCAGGAGTCTGATTGATTTTTTCAGGGAGAGAGGTAGAGAGAGTCGGGATGGAGAGGAAAAGAGGGAGAGTGACAGAGAGGATCGAGAAAAAACAAGAAAGGAGGTCAACGGGGAAAGAGAGGGGGGAAGGAGGGAGAAGGAGAAGAGTAAGAAAGAGAGAAATTAACAGAGAAACCAAATTTTAAAAAATAAATTGAGAGAGAGAGAGAGAGAAGGGGAGATAGAGAACAATTTAGCATTCGGATCAACAAATCTAATACCAAGGGGAGCTCTCCCTCATCTTCTCCATGCGTTCTCTCTATCTTTTTCTCTCTCCCAGCCTCTTTTCACCTCTCTCTTGGGGAGGGGGATAAGTCTTTATCAAAACAAATGGGTCTTTGTGAAAATACTGCACTTAGCTGTAATCGCAGGCAATCAGAGAAACTCTCTGGTGTTTTCTGTCAAGGGCCCAATAACAGCCATCTTGGCTGACTGACTTTCTGCTCTCCGGTGAGCTCAGCTCCACTAAACTGTCTGTCTCTTTCTTTTTCTCTCGCCTTTCTCTCTTCCCCTCAGTTTGAGTCCAATAAAAGTCTGTCTCTCTCCCCGTGTCATTGTCTTTCTTTGACCTTGCTCAACTCTCTCTTCCTTTCCTCTCTCTCTGTTGTCCTAAACAAAAGACCTCATCTCACATTCTCTGACCCCCTCCCCGTATCTATCTATCTATCCATCCATCCATCCATCCATCCATCGCTTTACTCATTCACCTCCCCCACCCACATTTTCTCATCCGGTTTGGGGATTCGAACTGACAGCCTTCTGGTCACAAGCCCGCCTATCTAACCTCTAGCCTACTGCCGCCCCTCCTACTGCCATGTATCTCTCTGTCTTTCTCTCATTACCTCTCTAATCACTGTTTTCCTTTTATCGCCCCTCTTTGCCCTCCCCATCGTTGTTTTATTGCCAGTTCTTTCTTCCATCTTCTTCCTTTCACTGACTCTCCCTTCGTACCCACCCTCCCTCGTCTCCAAAACAACCTCTCTGAGATGGAAATAACTGCTTAGCTGCTCCATAAAGGTGGCATAATGGATGTCATCGCTCACTGATATTGTTGCTACACGTCGCTTCAACCGTACGTTCAAATCGACCTGGTTAACTGGGCCGTTTGTGCATATGTGTGTTGTGTTTGAATGTGTGTCTGAGTGAGCGCAGGGAACGGTTTTCGCCAGAGCAAAAGAGAAAATAGGGATGACACTCTTAAATGAGTCTGAAATAACAGTTACACTCAACAACAGATGGAGGAAAAAACTGTTTAAGGACATACAAATGAAAGTAAGAGACAGACAGACAGACAGACAGACAGAGAAGAGGGGTGGATATACAAGCAGAGACAGAAACAGAATTAGATTAAATTACATTTTAATGATCCCCTTGGGGATACTGGGTCAAAATTGAGAATGAGAATAGAATATAGAAAGACAGAAACAGAGTAAGCCAAACCAACAGACAGGTACATAGACAGACAGAGGGGGGAGGCAGACAGAGGCGCGAAGAAACAGGACAGAAACACAGCGGGAAAGATATTGATAGACGATAGAGAGACAGAAACAGAATAAAAGGCAGGCAAACTTGACAAAAAGACAGAAACAGCAGGGAAAGAGAAACACAGAGGCAGACGTAAAGAGAGAGACACAATGTCAAAGCATAGCAATGTGGTTGATGGCAGAGTGCATTTAGCAGATGGCTGATAATAATTAGCTACAGGATGAGTTCCACAGCGCAACACTGGGTTTGGCTAATTCACAATATGCTGGGCTCAACACATATATTCACTGCTGCAAGGTCAATTAGCTTCCAAAAACCTGGTGGTGTAGCATAGCCTAGACAAAACAGCATGGAAAATAGAAAAACTAAACCATAACTAAAAACTCCCTCTACCTTAATCAATCTCAGACTTTTACACAGAGCCGAGCTGATTCTCCTTTAGCATGAAGATGGGTCAGTGATTTCAATCTCGTTTTAAAGCATCAGCAGCATCTCTACTCAATCAGAGAGAAAAAATATATATTAACAACAAGGGTGATGTGTTTTTGACAAACCTTGCACATCTTGAAGAGGCTGTGTCATTTCCAACATATCTGTGTGTCTAGTTAGGGACAAATCACCTTTAAATATGACATGTTAATAGCATAGCATGTCATCAGCATAAATACATATCTTTAACACTATATATCAGTAATATACATATAGTGCTCATACTATTAATATTATTTTTGGAACCAAATTAGTATATTATAACACAAAACTCTAGTCTCAACCAACTAGTTACCAGGCCATTTGTGGTAATTCTCTGAAAACTTCATTTTGAAATCTTGTTTTTTCCAAACTGTTCCTTGTGGAGATGGAGCCAAAGTGCCGCAGTAGTTCAGTAAGCATTCAGCAAAAATTACGGCTATTTCTGCAACATGGTTTACAATAATTCACCATGTGAATTTAAGTTTATTATGTTATCAATAACTTCCTATCTACTGCATATCTTAAAGGACAATGGGGCGCAGGGGTTTCAGTGGACAGGAATATAGTGGGGTGGGTCAACATAGGTTTATATGCAACACTGTCTGGTTCAGGACCATTGTTGCACATTATCTACAATGTCTCTCTCCAGTGTAGATTGTATAATAAAGCATAAGTTACTCAAAAATAGTTTTACAAAATAATTTAATTAGTGCCCTGAATGTATTCGTCTGTGTTTCATCTGAGCAATAAACCGCAGTCTCTTATGAAACCTAACCACATGTCTAGGTTGTTAACTGTAGTCTCTAGCTAGCTCTTTTGGATGTCTTTCTCTGTGAATTGGCAACATTAGCGGAGTTCACAGCTTTGCTTGGGGAGCTGAATTGGCTTACAGTGCGGAGAGAAACAGAGGGTCGTAACAAAGCCTGCTGAGGAAGACAGCGAGGAAGAGAAGGAGAGTGTGTGAGTAGAGGAAGAGGCCAAGGAAGATGTAGACAGACACAGAAAGAGAGAGGAGATAAAGACAGAGAGGGAGAAAGGTAGTGATAAGAGAGAACAAGGTTGCATACTGAAAGACAGACAGCGAGTGAGAGAGCACCAGAGACAGAGAGAGAGGAGACAATTAGAGCAATCACCACATTGTGAGAGAAGGAAGGAGAGAGAGCAAGACGACTAGACTGATAGAAAAGAGGCGAGCGTGGAGATGGACAGAGAGAACGCAACCATTTCTTTGGCCCCTACTGCTATTCCTCCACCTCTTTCTCCTCCTCCTCCTCCTCCTTCACAGTAAGTGATAGGAGTTAGATCCAAATCCCTGAGCCTGCGGGCCGAGGGATGGATTAGTGCCCCTGCTCCTCCGTTATTCTCTCCGCTTGCTTCTGCCATGGTTTTACACCCGGGGCAGAAGGCAAGGAGCAGGGGAGCTGATTTCATTGGCAGCTTTTGTCGGATTAGAGTCGGAGAATAGTGCCAAGAGAGGTGGGGACACCTTTCCCCTTCCCTCTTATCCTGGTGTTTATGCTTTCTCTCTCTGTTTCCTGTATACATCTCTTCCACCCTTTTTGTCTCTGTTGTCTCTGACTCTCTCCACCTCCCCCTCACTCTCTCTTTATCCCCTCTTTCCTCTACTCTGTCACTGTCTCTTGCTCTCTGAGTCTCTACAGAACTCCTGGATCATGAAACCTCAGTGCATGAAGGTGGATTTCAATTTCAACACAAAATTGCGGTGATGAAAGCGAGACTGTACCGCGCTCTCCTGCTCTCTCTGTTGTCTTAGTGTGTTGGATAAATGCTTGAGGATGCCTGAGTAGATGCTTCCATGGACGAGGCTGTTTCCTGTAGTCGTATTTCTAGGGATCACACAAACACACATTAATGCCACACACACACTCTGACTCACCCATACACAAACATACAGCTTCTCACGCAAACACACACATACTCTCTCTCTCTCTCTACACACCCTTTGTGAATCAGAGGAGTCTTGCCTGAGACCCTGTAAGCTGAAAATCTCCCTTGGCAGGGGTGGAATTCACCTTTGGCTGACTTGTACATGTTTAACTTCCCACACGTGAGGCTTGGGTTGGAAACACAGTCTGCTACTTTTGCAGGGAGCTCAAAGAAGAGCAGAGAAGCTAAAAGCAAAAGAGCTGATGTGAATCTCCAGCCATTCTGTACGCCATTCATTTTGAATGTATGTAACTTTGAATGTACATAGATAATGAATGTATATTTTTATTAAGGGTTTAATTACAAAATGCTATACAGTACTGTGTAAAAGTCAGCGATCACCCTTTCATTCATTCAATTTCCAGTCAAACGGCCATTCAGTACAGATTATTTATTGTTTGGTGTCAAACAATAATGCAGGAAACATATATTTAACCGAAAATTACACAAAAGCCTCCAACACTAAGTTCAAATTTTTTTGGTAAGATATAGAGAAACTGGGACTCCTAACAACCGTGCAAGACCTGGTAGACCACCAAAACTATCACCATCAGATAGACAGTACTTAAAGCTTTCATCTTTTAGAGATCAAGCTCCACTCAGCTTCAGATCTGAAAAAATCCACAGATGTTTCTGTCGATCCTTCAACTGTGAGAAGACAACTCAACACTATGAGTCTGAAAGGATGTGTTGCTGTCAAAAAGCCTCTACTGAGAAAAGGAAATAGACAAAAGAGAAGAAAATGTGCACTAGAACACTGAAACTGGACACCTGAGATGTGGAGTCATCCAGTTTTATGGACTGATGAGATGTTTGGAAGTAACAGAAGGCAGTATGTTCGCCGCTGAAGCAAAGAAATACTCTGAACCATGTCTACAACCACCAGTCAAGCATGTTGGAGGATCAGTGCAGGTTTGGGGATGTAGAACAACATCTGGAGTTGGTGATTTGTTTTTGATTGAAGGCATCATGAATGCTGATAAATACAAACAAATCTTAATACATCATGCAATACCCTCTGGAAAACGTTTGATTGAGAACAAATTCATTCTACAACAGATAACCTCTGCTTTTTTTTCTGACACTGAAAAATGAATAACTTGCACTTAATGGTCATTTTGACTGGAAATGAAATAAACTAAAGGGGGGTCTCTGACTTTTACACAGTACTGTATATATCTGGGAAAATAAAATTATTACCTGAAGTGCATAATTCAGCATTTGTATTATTATTTTATCCACCAAGGACTTCAGTCACCTACATCCTTTAATATAATCTGTTTAAATTTTGCGCAGTCAAACAAGAGTAGGTGTCACTTTTTTCAAAAGGTGGATATACAACTTTTGAACAAAACCCTTTATTTGTGTAGTGATGTGTAAACTCTACTGTCAATCATATGTCTTGCATTGTGCCTTATGTGTACAATCTGTATGCACGATAAAACTGAAATGTCTCTGATATGAACTTCATACTGTATGTCTCTACCCCTGTAAATTGTTGGTACCTGTGGATTTCCAAAGTGGGTGTTAAGCCTGTCAAAAATGTCCTTTTCTTATAGGAAAACAATGGAGAACCTCTTATGGTGTGAAGTGTGTGGGAGTAGTTTTAGTACGACCTTCTTGTTTCTTCCCAGTTCATTCACTGATTGCAAATGCTCTATCTGTCTTGGAGCGTGTGCGTGCTAATTAACCAGGTCGCCCGTTGTACTCGCCGAATTAAAGCGATTCTGATTCTGATCTTTGAATTTAGAAAACACAATGTGATCGTGTTGAAGCTGGCAGGCCCAACAGAATATGTGAGCAGAAGGGCTTTTGTGTTAACTCTATGATGTGAATGCACAATAGATCTGTAGTCCTCGCTGCTTCCTATGTGGGCTCACATGGGCCTGCCTACTCCTCTCCTCTCCTACTTCCCCAAAATATAACATAGCAAAATGTAAATAGAAAAATTTAAGCTTTTTGAAGATCATATGACCACGTGGCCATAGAGCATGCTTGAGCCCATTTCCGACAGCTTCAACCCCTCACTAACATGTTCACAGCTGAAAATGTGCAATACATGAACAATCGTCCTCTTGTTGATAAACACACACTTGTGTTTGATTATGTTTTGGGGTGATTTATTGCACATTCTCCATAAACAGGCAATCTAATGATGTAAAATATTACAAACAGTGTCAGTATTGTGAAAGACTGAACTCTTTGACGCAAAGGGGGGAACACAGACACCCACCCACATACAGTACACACACTCACTCACACACACACACATAAACACAGACACACACACAACCACATCATGATGCAAAGTCAATGATGCCGTGCTGTCTGTACCACGCACGGGAAGATAGGCGCAAAACATCAATATTTGAAGCACAATACAGGACATACTGTATTTATCATGCACACATTTCTGACAGGCCATTCCACATTACCCAGCAACATCGACTAAAACATTTGCATGTGTGTGTTATTGGGACATAGCGTATCAGTACGTCAATATAAGCCAATAGCATTCCAGGCTCCTACTAGAGAATGTCTGGGGTTACCTAGGGCCAGTGCCTCCCTATAATGGGTTATAGGTTATTGCTATGACTGATGGTGTTGAGGTTGAAAATGATCTGTTGTGATATTGTGTAGATAAGTAAAGGTCTGATTGATGTTGAGAGGAGGAATGGGGGGGTAGGTTGTTCCTAGATGCCAGAACGTACTGCTGAGCCTTGTGGAAATGCTGAGGGTCTAATTGAACTACACATTTGTGATGGTAGACGCCCACTTGATGACTTTGATGACATATCTACTGTCACCCCCTTTATATCCAAGCCAAGCATCTGTGTCTGTGGGTGACCAAGGAGTCTGGAGGTTTTCATTCCAACCAAACACTACAGAAACTGATTTCACTGATTAGCACACCTTTAAATCTACAATATGCAGCTTTTCGCCTTGAGGCAGGAAGTGCATTGTTTGTCCCTCCCACCTCCCACTCAGATGGCCAAGTTCCCTCGCCATCACTTGTCACTCATCTTGATGAGCTGTCTACCTTGAACAGCATCTAGCCTGAGTCTCCACAGGGGTTGAAGAAGCAGACAGAGAACACAGCCAATCAGAAATAAAATAAAAGCAACGCTGATGCTCTTGTCTGCCTTGTTGTTGCTATGACTTCCCTGAGCTGTGGCCGCTAGCCTCACCTTGATAGCCACAACCAGCTCACTGCTGGCCACGCCCATACGACACACCCTCAGTAAATGGCATACGCCCCAAAATGTGCCTAACATCAGTGAAAAGCCAGTTTCAGGCCAATGGGGGATTTAGGCATGAACTCACAGGGTCACAGACAGACAGACTGATAATGTATAGTATGTCTTATTTATTTATTGTTATTTTTATGTCAAGAAAGTTACATATTGCGGCTTTAACCAGAGAGGAGGAACAAATCAGTGAAATCAGCTGCTGTAGCGTTTGGTTGGAATTAAAACCTGCAGACTCACGGGATACGATGACACATGATTGAACACCACTGCTCTACGTAAGCGCTGACCCTAGCTTATAGCACAAGGGATAGTTCAGTCAGATCCTGTGTACTGATAAATGTAGGGCCAACGCCAGATCAGAGCAGCGCTCTCACAGGGTGGGACACCCTGATTGGACAAGGTGCCATCCTGCCAAAAATAATTTAATTTGTATTGACTTATTTAAAGTGTTTTAGAGTCATTTGGTCTAAATGCTGTTTCACGGGGCTTTTCCACCCGGCCAAGAAACATTTCTGCAAGAGCTGCTGGACCAGGATATATGATGGTGCACGCACACACACACACACACACACACACACACGCACACACACACACACACACACACACACACACACACAGACACACACACACACACACACACACACACACACACACGCACAAAAACACTCACACACACAGGCACACACACACAG
>OMLI01095370.1:0-13511 GCA_900302605.1 Rondeletia loricata
GCTCGACTCTTCTCATCCCTGGCACCACAATGGTGGAACGAGCTTCCCCCCTCTGTCAGAACGGCTGAATCGTTACCCATCTTTCACCGGAGACTGAAGACCCATCTCTTCAGACTACACCTGGACACCACTTGAACTGACATATCCATCATGTACAGATCTCCTTCCCCTTTCTTCCTCTTCTACTCTTTTTGTACTCTAAAATGTTTTCTACGGATGCTACTTATTGCTACCTATTCCTATTAAAGGCTTAGCTGATGAAGACTGTGATATACGGTCGGTTTGAATACTGTTGACAAAATGTACTTATTGTAAGTCGCTTTGGACAAAAGCGTCTGCTAAATGCCATAATGTAATGTAATGTAATGTAATGTAATGATGAAGGCGATTATATATAGGGAGCACTTTCACCTCCCGCCTATTCGACCTGCCCAGCTTCAAATTTCTAATTTCTAACTCAGAATAGGTTTTTAGCTAATTTAAGATATTATCAGCAGGTTCTGTTCATGATTTGGGGGAAACAAAAATACAAAGACACTATTTAACATATTTCTTTGCAGAATTTCACCTCGGATTCTGTTTCTGAAAGAGTACAGACAATACTAGAGGGTCAAGCCAGCTGTTTTGCTGTATGCCATCATATGTAGTCGACAAAACCCCATATGAAGTGAGCTTTTAGATGTTTTGCTGCATAGGTGGTTTAAAGTGATTTAGGACAGGCTGAAATGTACCACAGACTGTTTCCCTATCCAGTCCCCTGGAGAAGCATTCATCACCTGCCATATTCAGACTGCAGGGTCCAAAGCCGTCTGAAGCCTGGCTGTAATAACTGTAGAAATCAAATTCATAGCAAATATATTTGGTCATATAGGAGGAATCCTAGTTCTAAAGCAGCCTGCAAGTTGCGACAGTTTCAGGTTTTCTAAACAGAGTCCTGAGCGTCTTTGTTTCAGGGTGATGATGACACGGAGTTAGTGCTCAGTCTGTTCACAGGTCTGGGAGCTGCAGCAGTACAGAACAGACATGTATACGGTTGCTGCTGACCTGAGACCTGCAGGGGTCACGCATACATGTTGCATCCCACACAACGTTGTCGACCTCTGCCCTCACATCTGTTTGATGTCTCTCTTCCACAAAGACTGACTCAGTGTTTTCCTCATCAACAGCAACTGTTAATCAGTACAACAACATGAATGTGCAAACTATTTAAATGCCATAGACATCCATGCGTGTGTGTGTGCGTGTGTGTGTGTGTGTGTGTGTGTGTGTGTGTGTGTGTGTGTGTGTGTGTGTGTGTGTGCGTGCGATGGTGGGATTGCATCACTATTCAAACCCCCTCATGTTTCCCCATGAATATAAACCTGGGCTATGTGTTTACCACAAAACACCAAACAACAGCATGTACAATGTGTTATGGCGTCTGATCTCTGTTTTGCACATTCTGTATCTTTGATGGCTTTTCATGATGCAAGTGAGGGAGACTGTAAGATGCTGCCAAAACTTGCTCTCATGTAAATACACTGGGAAACAAAACAGGTGATGGCTGGTGATTCCTCATTTTCCATCATCTTTAAAAAGAAGTTCAAGAAACATTATTCGTTCTATAACAGCAATTCATTATTCAGTTATTGATGAATTGAATAAAGACTTCATCCAAGTAATACCTGGGAAAAGGCACAGGTTATTAGGGGGGGAATCACAAATCACTTACCTTGTTATCAAAAAATGACAATTTCTCAACAAAATATCTCAATAAATCCCAGCAGAGCGTCAACAGAGGAGTTCCAGCTGGAAGGATCAGTCCATCTAGCAGCTACAGACTCTCAGTGTGAACATGGATATCTCTCTGCCCCTCACTGCTCCATCCAGACTCTGTTTCTCTCTTTACTCCCCCTGTTCGCCTCTGACTCCAACCTGGGAGACGCCTCTTGTTCAACTCAGTCTCTGTTGGTGAAACAATAACTGTTTTCACATTCACATCACATTCAGAGATAAATACCCACATCCATTCGAGATAGCTCAGCGATTGAGCCACAGACAACTTTGTGATACTACTGAATACAGTATATCAGTGTGTTTGCCAGCTTTATAGCATATGTGACCACTAATCTAACTGATGTGACCCACATGTTTTCATTACACATAGTCTAAGATATCATATAGGCTTTTATCATTGCTGTAGTCTTCCTTCAAAGAGAAATATACAGCTACTGTTCATCTGTATTGTCCTGTAATCATCTCAGATGAGTCTAGTGGATCTTAGCTATGGTGAAAGAGGTGTATTGTAATTTTTTGAGTGATGTTTGGATGAACTCTCCACATCCCCAGTCAAGGAACAGTGGAGCAGCAGTTTATGGAAAGAGCTCGTAAGCAGTCATCATAACTCCAGCCACCCTGAAAGTACCTGCCTGCCGCACAATGAAGACGCTTATACACAGTAACTCGTTGAGCTCAATGACAAAATAGTTTCCATGGGGCATATCCGCCGTTAAGGCTGAGGATACAGTGGTGGCAGAGTTAGTGCCAACAGCAGAAACAATCATTTTAAAAATCAATAATTTGCTACAGTATTGTGTGTTAAGCATGGTTAATCTAATATATCTGGACTTGGCCCCGACTTTCATCCTCGTCTTTTAACGACTAATTTATGACACAGAAGGTATAAAAAGGTCACTGAAATACACACTCAAGTGTGAGAGGTCACACACAAGCTTCCGCACATCCAAAATAAAACACAAACAAACATCTGTCAGTGAAATTTGATTTTAATAGACAAATAAACATCATATCTTTGTTTTTTTCAGACAGTAGCAGACCTAGGGTTTGAATTTTGTGTCCTTGGAGGACGTTTTGTGTCCGGGGAGCAGCTTGCCAATAATTGCATCTGGTGGAACAGACTCCTCTGTTTACACAGACCAGCTCCCATTGGCTTAATTGAAAAAACACAACCACAGTCCACATTTATTGAGCTCCTCAGAGTAGAGCCTTTAAAGACAAAACTGATTCCAGATCAGTGCTACTTCTGTGCTGTCCCAGCCCAGGACAACCTTTTAAATTCAGTCCAACACAACTCAACACTCCTGTGGTTTATAATACGAGACAATTTTCACCCGCAATTTAATGAAACAATAGAAGAAGGTGATATGTACGATATATGTTGCTCTTCGATCATGTCAGAATACAGGCAGATGCATTTCTTTGGAATACTTCCAGTCAAGGTGACACTTCACACATCACTCTGTAAAGTGCACTCCATCAGAAAGAACGTTATGAATAAAGGCAATCCAACCCTGATCACGAGCAGAGACAAGACAAACAGCTTGAGGACTTCACTCCTTACTGTGGGCAACAGGGTCGTCTTTTTTGCATTTGTGCATTAGTGAGTATGTCTATCACAAAATACTATTACAGGTACACACAGAGCTTAATAGAAATAATAGAAATATATATCATCTATCACACTTTCTAGTGCTTTCGCATTTCATTCCACCCAGTTTCAAATGCATCAAAATGCATATCATTTCCTGGATTATACCATTAAAACAGGAGAATAGTGCAACCAAATAACTTCACTGAAACAGTATAATAAAAACGCTAGCATAACAGAAACAGAATAGGTATATGGAACAGTTACAGCAAGAGTAGTACTACTGTATATGAGTCAATCAATAAGTAACACAGGAAGGGATGGGAGGTCACGGCGGTGGTGTGTGTGTGTGTGTGTGTGTGTGTGTATGTGCCTATGTGTGTGCAATGTGTGTAAATACATGCTTTTGTGTGAGTGAATGCATGTGTTTACGGGTATGTGTGTGTAGCTACACTATATCCATGAATATTCTGTACACCGGAGAGGCAGTGCGGTCAGCAGGAGTCGCCCATCCAGATCCGGTGATTACTTTCATGCTGTAGCAGTAGTGTAGGGTGGAGGAGCCTGCTTGGGAGGGACAGCCACACTGTCATCATACGGAGGTAGCAGTACCTGGAAATAAAGATAAGGGAAAGGGAAATGAGTCTTTCTGTTGTTTGCCTTCACAAGATAGCGGTCACAATTCAACATCAATAACATCAGAATCATGGTCCAAAATGATGATAGTGCCTTTCATAATCAACGTTTATGTCTGTGAAAGACAACTACGCATGTATTGGTGCAATTCCAAACAGATAAAGAGGCTAAACTGCAGGATTTCACCTAGATATGTTCTGATTATGTAACGTGCTGGATGGGAGGATGCAGCAAACGGAGAGAACACCGTGAATATAATGTGGGTGATGAATACGATATATGACACTATGCCAGTTTAAAAAACAAAGCAGGTGTTGGTGTCCAGATTTAGTATTCAGGTTATACACCGATTTTCTAAATAGAGAAGGTAGATTCATTCAGAAAGCTCTTTCATCTTTTATTATTCAGCCTTCACATCAGGTATACAAGCGGGGTATAAGTGTCTCTTGTGAGTGTCCTGCTTCTTGATGAACGTCACACCTCAAATTGAAGCCCAGCGTTGTACATGAGGAAACAAAACGGTAAACCAGCAGGATATTTTCAGGATAGTTTCCCTGCCAACTCTTCGGGGAGGATCATACTCGCAAAAGAAGCAGTTTGTCTGCAGAAAATGGGCATTCAGACGTTTGTCCATCATACTACGTTCCAACAATAACAAACACCCACTGTTTTAGGAAGGGTCATTCTATTCCTGAATTACACCTACGTTTTCCAGTGATAGGACAAACGTGTGATCGCCCAGTTGACACATCTCACAGGGGCAAATTTGACCCATGAAGAAAATAGTATGAAAAGTTGAAGAGACCTTTTTCTTCCGACAAATGACTTAGCAGTTACTAAGTCAAGTAAATAGCTGTCTCTTTTGTAGAGCCTCTCTGGTTCAGGAGTAAGCTAGCTAATTAAAACAGAGATCCAACAGAAACGTCTAATGAAGAGGTAATATATCACCATGCAAAATGTCGCAATAATAATACTGGTATGTCTTTGCTTTTTTGGCTTGAGAACGAGGCTTATTAGCCTTCTTGCTTTCCTCACTCGTAGCACCGTCCTCCACCGGTGAGCAGCTGAAAAGGCCAGTAGGTGGTGGAGGAGTTGGGACGTGTCTTGAAAGTCCAACGGGTGGGGAGTTTTTGTTCCAAAACAGAAAACTGGACGGAAAGTGAGTTTTGAAAGCCAGAAATCTCAGCACCTGGTCAAGTAATCGTTGACTCATTGGTATTAATCAACAACCCTATCAAACCCCCCGCAGATACATTATGGTCAGTTTGTGCTATGGGACAGTAGAAGTGTTACTTATTGCCCTTTGCACGACTGACTCCATGTGGGTGTGAGTGAGCGAGTGTATGTCTAGGACTGGAACGCATTATAAACGTGCACCACTGACCTGACCACAGGATAACTGATGTATAGCCATGCAAACTGGTGGTCAAAAACCACAAACCTGCCTCAGTGTTTTGTGTGGGTCTGTGGGGAGGCCTAATTGAATATGCCCAGCGCCAACTGAGAAAGCATACCTGTGGTGGTGAAGCTAAGCTCAGCAAAGACAGAGGCAGGCTGCTGTTTTTCTGGCACTTTTCACTAATGATGTCAGCGTCCTGTTTCTCTCGTTACAGCTCAGGTGTTTTACACATCATGAATCTGTGGAAGTCGCACTCGGTTTCTCAAACCCCAAAACACCACATCATGCCTGTGAACATACTGTGTATGAAGCTGTTGAATGTAGAGAATTGTTTCAAATAGTGTGGAATGTCACACTCAGAGGATCTTAATCTGCAGACAGAGGAATACAGGTTTCTCTAAATACCTGTGAAACCCAGCGTACTGCAGGGACAAATATTAGCCTTGAGGGAAATCTGCTAACTCCTCAAATGTTCATGCTCTTCATACCACAACACTAAAAACCAAAACATCCTATTAACAATCTAGTTTTGTCACAGCTCAACTGCTCTGCGTTTCCCGACAGTCAAAAGTAGGTCTCTTGTGCTTCTACAGCCTCATTTTTCTTCTCCAGGTCTGTCAGAGTGAGTGTAGTAATAAGTGTGTGGGCAGACCGGGGCAACGGGACACCAACAGGAGACCCAGATACACCAAGAGAGAGCGTACTTACTGTACACCTACTGTGGCTAAGCCATGATTATAATGGCTTTGCCAGCATGGAGCCTCATCTATCCGTCCAAGTCCGTCCATCCATCCATGCTAGCTTGTGTAAAACTACTAGCTACGACAACTTCATACTTCCTTCCTCCCCCAACATGATGACTTTACAGTGGCAAGGCTGGCCTGAGAGGAGGAAGCCTACGCATGCAATAAAAACGTGAACTGTGGCCTGGAATGAATAAGGAAATCATTTTTCCATTGGACTCTGCAGGATTTGTCTGGTTGCCTTTGGAAGTGGGCTAAAGCAGCATATTAATATTAGATATTATTTTATGGTAGATTTCTATTTGGATGATGACATAAACATAAAGGATACTTTAATGAACTATGAATATGATAACCATACTGTATGTGTGTAAACATAGTGGTGCATTTTAAACACAGTCTTATCTGTTCCTATTTGTTTTATATGGTTAACCTCTACATCACTTGATTTGGATTTCACACATGAAACATTTTAATCTGCTCTGGTAACACTTCTCTCACAGTTAACAGTGAAAGACGTATTTGTTCAGCTGCTTCTTGCCCTTGAGGAATGTGTGAATTATAACTGTAAGTGAAAGTGTTTCGTAGAGAGACGTTTGTAACAGCTCATTGGAAAGTGTGATTAGCATTCACACAGGTGGCCTGGCGGCGGGAAACATGTCAGTAGAAAACTAACTTTTTTTTACTGTTTTTGTTGAATTGTAGTGTGACATTCCAGAAAACCGTGAACAGCTAAATGTGAGCACAGACTCAGCCTGACGTCGGCTTTCTTCCAGGCTCTTCTGTTTGAACCCTGGCCTTACAGGTGATCATTATGGCGATATGGGCCTGGTGAAAGTAAAGATCCATAGAGATGACTTACCGTGGTGTCACTGGTCGTCACGTAGAGCAGGATTTCAGCGGTGCCTCTTCCACTCACGTATCTGTAGCAGTTCCACACACATGCTATCAGGTAGGCCTGACATCAGATGGACAGACAACAAACAAAACAGATATTAGAAGTCTGAAAAACTGTCATATCCACTGGAGTGATGCATTTACAGCCTGTGGGAAACCCAAAATAACTGTGAACAATACAGTATGTTATTCAAAGAAACTCCCACTAACAGAAGTCGATCTCACATCACATGTAATTTGCGCATAATGGTGGCAGACTTGAAAGGAAAACCTATCCACACCTATTAGTTCAAAGGAGACTCCATTTTCAGGTACTATCAGAGGGTTATACCTCAATCTAGCGTGGCGAAAATACAACTTCCTGTTGTTTTCTGTCATCCAGGACTCATCTGGCTCTCAGCAGGCAGCTTGCTACTGGAGCTCCCTGGCCAAACACAACACCATCTGCTACAGCCATCCACTAGCATGAGACAAACCTGAACTGAGCTCTCTGAATCGATATAAACCCTATTCAGAAGCCACTGCGATGCTTTGACACCGCCGTTATTTTAACAGCCTCCTCAGGAATCTGCAGAGATCCATCTGCTGCGACAGAGACCTCACAGTCAATTGCGGATGATACTGATGCCGTGATAATGATCCTCTATGTGCACGCTGCATTACTCCATCTGTCAGAAACTAGTCCACACAACTGTGATAGTCGTCGAGGTTTCATTTTTAACTATTTGAAAACTCTATCAACTATTTTAACAATATAGTTATCAACTGCTAACCGAGCGAACTTAGTATCAATAGCTCCCATTCTATTATCAGCAATCAGAAATCATTTTTATTGGAAAGCAACTGCTGTGAGACGCACGACTCCTGCCAAGACCGTCTCAAGAGCATCTGAAGGGACAGCCCAAGACCTGCCATAAAAACCAACAGAATAATAACCACATCTTTTCAGACAACCACCATTTTTCATCTTTGATATTTTTTAGGGTCTGCATCGCTCCGAACTATTCAAAGCAAATCCATTTCCACCCCACTTAAGTCATAGTAAGTTACATGAAAACTCACTAGCACGTGTCACAAAATAGCATAATACATATTTTCCGTTGTAAGAAAATAAAGCGTGCTGCTCTTATGAGCCTAGTTGCCCTGCAAAGAACAATAAGTGCTGCTGTACGGGAGGAAATACATCAAATATGGGCAATGGAGTTTACCTTGAAGCCGAGAATACAGCTGATGAAGAGCAGCACGATGAGGACCAAGCACGCACTGCTGAGAGCAGCAATCTCCTCTTTGTAGGGGAAGTTATCAGGCTGGATAGGGGTCAGCAAAACAACCGCCAATGAGCAACAGAAAATTAATCTGAAGCATTAGACTATGTACATTAGTATTGATTAATGAAATGTTGAATGACCAAAGCCTTTGCGAAGCACAAATCAATAGTTAAATGTCACTGTCTTCACTCTTAATGGGGAAAACACAACAGGCTTCTTACCAGTTGCTGCAAGTAATCCTGTACAGTGTTGGGGTAAACCACAATGCTGACAGCAACCAGGGTGTTGAGGGCAAAGTCAAATATTTGGTAGCAGAAAAATGGGATGATCCAGGCGGCATGCAGCTGAAACAGTGATTTGTGTTAGAGATGAGGGAATGCTATTCACAGCACTCGGGATAGGCTGATATATTTATCTGAGAGCAGAGAATCAAGCTGAGCTCTTGAACCAGCACCGTGGACATACATCAGACCTCAAAGTGGCTCAACGGAAGATTAAGGTGTGTCTGAAATAATCACACGGGAGGAACGGAACCTGGCTTTGTTATGTTGTCAAAGACTTCGCAAATGAGCTGTAAGTTTGGCTCAATAAAATAAAGTATACCGTACATTCAGTTTTAATGCAAGTACAATCATAAGCAGTATTGTACAAGAATAAACAGTGTACAACTAAATAAAATGCATTGTTAGTTTACCTTGTACGCGCCATAGGCTGCCATCCCACAAATAAGTATCATCAGCAGGGAGATTGCTGAGGCAATGCACATATCTGGAGCAGAGAGGAAATAGAGTTGATGTGAGCGGTGTCGATATATACACTACAGTGATTTATACTATGGTAACATCGTTTAATCTGTCAGTGTTAGTTACTGTAAGGTCAGCAAATTTCCCAAAACATTTACAACAGCACGTCAAGCTGATCTGGGAACTTGTAGATGATAAATGACACGCTGCATTTGTCTACCAGACATGGAAGGAACCTCTACTCTGTGATTCGCTTCATGTCAGCCTAACCTCATATCAACACAACAGAAACACCATCAAAAGGGAGAAGGAGGCCGCACACCAGCCAGTTAGGGCATCAAGCCTCATTGTGAATAAAGACGATTGATACTGCGCCTTCGTCAACACAGGCGCAGTATCAATCGTCTTTATTCACAATGTCAATAAACAACACACGCTGAGTTATTTGGCAATAAAAAGTCTAACATCGCCTTCAGTTGATGATCAGCTGTGTTACTCAGTGGAATCAGCGGCATACTTTCCAGCCCATATGGAGTTGAAACGGTCAAAAACCACACAACTGTCACTTCAGTCTGCTGTTTGTTAAAACTCTGCATTCAGCACAATGCCGCAATAAATAAAGCACATTGCAGTATTGTGTGCAGCGTGTGCCTAACGCACCTGCTCTGAGGGATAATCCCCTGGAACTGGGACAATACAGTCACTTCCAGTCAGAGGCTACCAGCAGCACATGCTGCGGTCCACCTCCGATCTGACTGGGCCTCTACACACTGACACACTATAGACCTGGCTGATTAAGAAGGGCTTTCAAATGTACTGCACAGATGGACATTAGACGTGCATGTCTGTGGCTTCGGATGTTTGATTTTCTTCACGTGGAGATTAAAAAGAAAGCGGACTCTTTCTCAGCTGATGGAAGATGTAGGCTATATTTAGATATCCAGACGTCTAGACAAACGAACCTAACCCTATCCCTTAGCCCTTAGATACTGTAATAAATCATTCCATTAGTCAGCTGACCACCAAGTTGAACCTATAACCCTACAAGCTAAGAGATTAAGCCCTCTGTCATGGTTAACTGTGGGAGATTTAGTGTGAGGTAGAGTATTAACACTAGAAAGGCCAATGGATGTTGGGTGTCTAAGAGAAGTGGGTAGATATAATAATAACTACCATTTCCTTTGCGTGATTTTGAAAATCAAACACTGGTTTGTACAGAAAGCTGAGATATTTCAGTGCTGAAATTCAAAACAGCTTGGCCTTTCTCCATAGTCTTTACATGTCTACGGTCCGTACTCTGCCAGCGTGTCGAGGCCCAGCAGGGAACTGGTCCACTCTATTGATGTGTAACTGTGTGTGTAGTTCTTCCAGACCACTGCTGTATATTCCTACAGGCTCGTGTGTAAAGGGCTTGTACTGTCCGCACTATTCCCTGGGACAAACTTTGCATTAAGGCCACTGCTGATGACATAAAAAAATTAAATAAAAAAAACCTCAACCAACCTGTCTAAGGCTGTTACTGTTACCCTTGGGTTCGTGCGTACAGGGGCTACTACACTATTAATGTGAAGTGTGCTGTCCAGTATAGGCCTCTCTTGTTGTACTCTAGTGTAGAGCCCTGCCAGGCTGCTGACGTGACGTTGACTGTAACGTATCGGCCTTCTGGGCTATACTTACTGGCGTCATCCATGACATCCGGGTCATTAGCCAACTCGGCGCTGGTCAGGTGGTACTGCTCAGGATCACTGAGCGCTGTGAGCAGGATGAGTAACACCACGGCATTGATGAGCTTAAGGACAGAAGGCATATGGACAGATAAAGGGGGCAATATGGACAGACAGGAAGGGGACAATATGGGCAGGGAGACGACAGGAGGCAATGTGGACCAGTTGGAATTAGAGAGGGCAGACGCTGAAGCTATCCTGAACTGTAAAGTATTCTCTGTCACCTCAGAGGTAACGGATTGATCTTCAAGTGGTGCAGAGAACAAAAAGGAAATAATTCATAATCGACTCTTTATATACCCCTTATGTTTTTATGGTAGGTAAGACAGTGATTGAGCTGTACAAACCCAGACTTTGATTATTAAACCTATTAAAACTTTGCCAAATTACATATCTAAATGAAGCTTTTAGTCCAGACACATGAGCCTTGTTTTGGACGGGCAGGCACAGCTCATTATGCAGATGACTCATTCATCCCCACTGATCAGGTGAATGTAATGGAAAATTCTCTGCAGTCAACAGGCAGGCTGACACAAACCCTGCTACCTGAGGAGGCCGAGCGCTAATTTATTCATAGGAATTGGACAGAAAATGTATCCACAGGTGGTGTTTGGTTAAGTTAACCCTCTCCTGGACATTCAGTTTCATGGAAAGATGCATTCAACAACACTGGCGTTTCATTTAGATTCCACAATCACAATTAAATAGCAAATAATGAAGGCTACAACCGTATCAGTGTAAAAGAAGCAAACCAATTTCAATGAATTTCATCCATTTGTCATGTTGAGAAGAATCACTTGATTTATAATATGAATGAGGGATGTAGTGGAGGGTAAGCCCACCTAAAACTTTACCCACCTTTTCATTTGCAGAATAGACAATAGTTTACCCACTTTTTTAGGCTGGCATAAATCTTTATGACATTAAATTAATAGTATACATCACAGTAACTAGTATGAAACTCATGTAAGTTATATAAGGATGTGGTCTTCTAAGAGGAAAGGAACATAATGCTTTTTTTTTTTTTAAGTAGAATTGACTTGTTTTTATTGGTGGGTGTGATGCCTGGAGGTCATAGTTTACCCACCTCTGTATTTACCACTACATCACTGACATGAATACACCATAAAATCATGAATACAGTACATCCGTTATGATGATTGGATGATATTTTGTCCTGTGATGGATAGCTACATGGATGCTGTGAGTGACAGGCGACAGGCGGCGCTCACCATGTACCAGACCCCCAGGATGATGGTTCCTGTGCGGACATGGCAGCACAGACAGCAGCTTGCGGAGTACCAGCGGTCCCACGGGGAGAGCATCATCTTGGACGCTTTCATTTAGAGATGTGTCGGTCTTTATAATGAACGGATCCGACGACCAAGCAGAGCTCCGCTGAGCGTCGGTCCTTACTGAGGAATGACGGCCGAGACCTGTCCGGCGTCAACGTGGACAGATTAACGGACCTGCGTCAAGCCAGCCAGAGTAAAAACAACACACTTCCGGTCACACGTTTCAAAATAAAACCCGGATTGATGAATATGTATTGAAATGATGTTTTGTTTTGTTGTTGGTTTTTGGATGAGTCTAGCCCTAGAACCCCAAATGTCCGTGACTGAGTGACTGACTGATGCTATTACCTTATATGGGCGTGATGCTATTACCTTATTTGTGCGTAGTGACATCATCACATCGTGACATCATCACATCATCACATCGTGACATCATCACATCGTGACATCATCACATCATTTTTAATAATAACTAGACTAGGTAAAAACCTTGTATATGACTGGACTCAGGAGCCCAACCCATCTAGACTAGGTAAAAACCTCGTATATGACTGGACTCAGGAGCCCAACCCATCTAGACTAGGTAAAAACCTCGTATATGACTGGACTCAGGAGCCCAACCCATCTAGACTAGGTAAATTTGTTGCTGATGCCTTAGGATGTCAGCAACAAATGACCTTTCAGTTAAAGGGAACTCAATCATAACAATAAAGCTATGCAAAGGAGAAATGGGCTAACAAAACTGCAAAAAACACCAGTATTTTCTTTTGATAAACGTGTAATAATCTAAGTCTATTCTCATTACGTTTCACAAAGAGAGAAAATACAGCTGTTCTTTCACTGTGTGTTTAATTACAGCGCAACAACGGTATACACAACCATTGTTTCAGCTTTCAGCATGGGATGAGTGGGAACACTACAGCCTCTCAGCAGGTCTTTGTGCCATTTAAAAACCTTTCATTTTACCGCTAATTAACTTCCAAATTGCTCCTCAGTGTTCGCCAGCAGGACTTCCAGCCCACATCCATATTTTCCACGTGTCCCACATGATTTTAACATGGTCACTGTTTACTTTACTTTATTTATATAGCACTTTTCTTAACATCGTTACAAAGTTCTTAGACAGTGACAACAATGAGACAATGTAAATAACTGATACAATATCAAATAAAATCGAAATAAATATCAATAGTTTTTAGCTGACATTTAAAAGAAGATACGGGTGTAGCTGTACAAAGTTTGAATGGTAGGTTATTCCACAATTTAGGGGCCCTAGTAGCAAATGCCCAGTCCCCTTTTGTTGCTAGCCTAGACTTTGAAACTGATAGAAGAGCTTGTTCTGATGACCTGAGGGTACGCCCCTGTACGTAAGGGGTTAAGAGTTCAGAAATGTAGGTTGGGGCCAAACCATTTACTGCCTTATAGATAATCAATAAAAT
>OMLI01095430.1:0-11772 GCA_900302605.1 Rondeletia loricata
ACAGTGCTGAGTTGACTGTCTTGTGAGCATTTTTGAATAACAATGCTTCACCTATAGACACAGAGTCGTTGGCGTCAGTCAGTCCTTTCCCTCTCCATCTGTGGACATGTGGGCCTGGTGTGAACTGTGATTAATGCAACGCAGGCAGGCGGCTACCAGCCTCTGACGGGCTTAACGGAGCAGCCGCATCAACCTCAGCTAACAGCCTGATTAGAACGCCACATTCAACCTTTGATGATAAGGGCAAGATGGCAGTGGAGGAGCATCTGAACTGAAGTGCAGGGATTTGATCTGGATATGAGAGGATGAGGAAGATAGACATTCAGTGATGTTTTCGCTTCCACGTGTCATTAAATCATGGTTCTAAAACAAATGAGAGGTAGTAGAGTGACGTTGCTCCTTTCACTTGCTTTTTCTCATTTTATATGATACAATTTCCCCTCATGTCACACTTGCCTCAGTTCTCACCCGCCTTGCAAGCTAGACTTCCCTTAACAAGGAGAGATTTGATCAATCATTTCTCCCAATCATTTTCGTCTCAAAGCCTGAGCTTTATGGCTGCAAACAGTGGCAATTTGGTCTGCTTATCAAGGGGAGCGGTGCAGTTAGACTAGCTGAACAAATATGACCTGCATTTTCTTGATTCAGAAGTGAGGTGCCGCAATCAGAACAAAATCAAACGCCATCACTACTGACTGAGTAGTCGACAATATCACAGAAGATGAAGCCACCACACAGCAGCTTTCAAGATCACTGGAATACACACTGAATGTACAAAATATTAGGGACAATTTGCACAATCCACATCTGAGTTGTCTCAAAGCTTAAAAATCCTTCTCTAACTCGTCTGCTTCTCTTTATCTCCGTCTCCTCCTTTGTGAATGGTGTAAATGTAATAAGGGAAATCAATAAGGGATAATGGCTTTTACCTGGATTCACCTCATCAGTGTGCTTTATGAAAAGAGTAAGTGTCCCTAATGTTTTGTGTATATTCTAGGCTATTGTAAAAATTTAAACCCCCATGCTGCATAAAGTAACTTGCAAGGCTCAATGTATCTCTTGGTGTGAAGGTATTAGCATTTAGTTGAGTCTTCAGCTCAGAGGCCGGGTCAAGTTGAGGTGGTCGGGTACACACGTCTATTAGTGTCTTTCCACAGCCTTGTACGATCTATGTATTTCTCTTAGGACATCTGTGTCTCAGTCTGCCACCTGCCTCGTACTTCCCTTGTCAAGAAAGAGGAGGAGTGTGAAAGAAGACAACTGTCAGATGTCAGGAGAGGGTATCCACAATCCGGTGCAATAAGTCTGGGAAGATATTCACCAAGCGTGGCATCACCAAGTAACAACTTCATTAGCCTTTTGTACTGTAGGTGTTTGCATTGATTACCTATTTATTCTTCATACAGAATATATGTTTTATATTCATATTACCATGTGTAGACTCCTCAGCCCAACGCCTCACCTGTACACCCAGCACATGTTGTGGCATGGCCCTGTTTGTCACGGTACGTCTTGGCTGTAGTGGCAGGGGCAGCAGATGGAGCAGATGTTAGTGTCAACGCTCTGCATGTGGGCAGAGATGCACCATGTCTCCACTCACCCACACACTATCTTTTCAGACACACCATTTGCCTGCCTCTCTTGCCTGTTCTCGGACTTGCCGCAAAGGTACACCGATGCTGACTTCCTTTAGAAGAAAACAACGTATTTGTGTCAATCTAATGAAGATCATGGGTTGCAGAGCTGTATCCTCACAAGCCAATAATAATCTGCATCAGGAACAACTGTGTAATTGTTTGTAATGCAAATGATTCGAAGTATTACAGTATTTAGACAGACTGAAAGGTCTGCGATCATACAAGAACAGTTAAGTGGTTCATAGAGAGCAAACGGATTGTTAGATCAATGCTTCCATAATGTCCCAGAGCTGTTTTTTATTGGACCTGCAAAAGTACTATATTTTGGTTAGAAAAAACACAATCGTCCAGAGGAAAATTGATCTATTGGTTTTAGAGCATCTCTTCTGTCTGTGTCTTATTGATTTTTAACTTTGCTGCTATTCAGGGAAAAGGTAAAAAGATGTTTCCTTCCACTTGGTCGAATACGAAGCAGTAGATTTTTTTTGGCATTCCTCCTACATCCTTCTTTGCTCTGTGTTGTTGTACCCCTGTTTAAAGGGACAAACTCCGGCCATTGGCCACTGGCGTTCCCCTCCCTCGCCTCCTCCAGCCATTACTGCCAGACAGTGATTAACACAGAGGTGAACCCGTCTTCCATTGTCAACACACCAGGTTCCCTTGGCAACCAGGTCTGTGGCGTTCTGAAGTCTGAAAGAAGGATCGGCTGTTAGAGAGGAGGGGCGGGGGCTCTGTTGAGAGAGAGACACACACACACACACTCGCCCTGTTGCTCATGCTCATCTGCTGGGCAGAGGAGTCGTGACTAACCAGAGCAGTGCACAGAATTGAAGTCTGCGTATGTGCTTTTCCTCACTGAGTCAATCTCATGGAAGAAAGGGAGCAAGCAAATGCAAGCCACTCAGCACTCACTATATGTATTACTCACACAGTATTTTAGCTTTTCCCCCCTTTTTTCCACTCAGTTTTTCCACAGCGTACTGAGCACAAAAAGGATGCCAAGAGAATCTGTGTCATCTCCTCTGGAACCGTTTGATGCTGCTGTGGCATCTCAGGTCTCGTTCCTTTGTGCAGCAGCAAATGTGTTTGTTTGATGTTAAGAGCAGTGCTGATCAGACTCCATGCTGCGCTCAGCCATCCTGCTGCTCTCGCGTGTTGCCACAGCAAACACTTAGATCCCATGTCAATTTACCGCAGACACAGCTGGAGTGATGGAGGCGCCTGTGGGATCAGTGGCAGCTTTATTTAGGACCCCCCCCCGTCTCATCCCCTCTAAGCCAGGTCCAGCATCTCCACCACTGACCACAAAACACTTTCCATCCGCCTCATCTTACCACCCCTCTGCCATGCGGTCATCAACACCACCTAAAATAAACATCTCTTGTGTTACAAGCCAGGATCAGCCAGGAGATTTACAGTGCATCTTTACACCACTTTGGCTTATTTTCTCAGGTATAATCATTCATCAACGTATTAGCAGGAGACCATGGATACTCTGATGGAGCCCTGAAGCTTTGATGACACAGCCTTAGTCAGTCCTAAGGCCAGTCTCCTAACTCGCCGCTCGCGCTCACTCAGCTTTCCTCCTGGTACGGACAGGAGAAAGTATAGGATCCTGTGAGGTCGGCATGAAAGAGACGGAGCAGCACAAATGCCTGGGGACGGCCTGGTCTCTCTCAGCTTGTGCCAACATTTCTAGCTGCCTACCACGCATCTTTTTCTGCTCACACCGGGACACTGAAATGTGTTAGCTGTCATCGGCATTCTCCCTGAATGATTACGTTCACCTAGCATGAATGTGAGGAGTGTGTTCTTAATTTATTAGCTGGATTGACAGATCTCTGAAAATAAGAAACCATAACTGAACTGTACAGGTTATTCAGTGTGCACATATCTGGAGGATCAAATCACCGAGGCCCCTGTACACCGTCAAGCCCATCCGTTACCTTGTGTGAGAGGCGGTCAGGGTTAATCAATGTCACTACTCGTTCATTCGGAGCAGACAGCTGTGTTGAAACGTGGCTGCAGGTGCTTGTTGTTAGGGCGACGGTGTCATTGTAAATGTTCAGCCTCCGTGGCAGAATGTGGAGCCATATTAAACAGCAGCATCTTACCAGCATGCTTCTGACTCATCTGACATTTCAGTCTCACCCCAGTCCCTGTCTCTGCAGCTCTCTCTCTCTCTCTCTCTCTCTGTCTCTCTCTCTCACCTCTATCTCTGTTCAATGCTACTCTCTTAGGTCTTTTATCCCTTTTCATCTTGCTCATTCCATTTACAGGCATAACTATTTGCCAGTGTCACCATGTCCTCCTCTCCTTACACATTCATCAGGTGATTTCTAATCAACATTGACACAGCATGGGCTGTGATCCATATCCTGTACTTACCCAATAAAATGATGCATAGCATTGCAAGTACAGGGACAAAGATCAGCGTAACTGCCTGGCAGTCCGTCTCTTCTTTCCCTGTTTTGCTATCCAGCCCAGACACAGCCAGCCTTGCATCGTTTTTTTGGTTGCACTGCCTGGTACTGCTGCTGTTGGTTTCCAGTTGATTGAACTGGAAAGTAATTAGGAGTGGCTCTGAGGCAGGGGCCACGGGTTTATGGATAGTATAATATCTCCCTCAGGATCCCTTTGAAATAGGATTGACTTTGGAAGGCATGTCTAATTATGGTTTTGTACATGGATAAAGCTTATATCACCGAGGCCTCGTGGAAGCCCTGCAGGTGCAGCTGCTCTTGCAGGTCTCAGAGCCGTGGCAGAGATACTGTGGGTCATGCATGGTCAACACACCCTGACCACTGCCTGAGCACAGCTTGAGCTCAGCAAGGCAAGCAAGTTGTTACTTACAGGAGAGGCACAAGGAGGTTTGAGTCAACAGACCTAAAGAACAGAAAATATTTTGGGGGTTTTCAGTCTTTGAAATCCATTTCTTTGTTTGTTTTCCATATAAGCCTGTAGCCAACCATTCAGCAGTAAACCGATGTGTGCAGTTTTTATTAAACATACCACATATAATTCAGGATGGTGAGATGGATACATACAGCCTATGCCACTCTGGAGTACCAGCATTGTTTATAGTCTCTCTGACTCCTAGTTTCGATCTCTGGGTTTGTTGAAGTTCGAGACCTGCAACGAGATCACACAGGTCTCCCCAGGCAGGGTGCTGGTAGCATTCAAAGAACATCCATAAACAGCCCATGTCGTATTTGAGACCTGCTGACTGTATCAGGTGTTCCTGTGACCTTTTCTCTCTTTGTTCTCTCTGAGACTCGGAGCCACACAGCACCTGTACAGAGAAGCCAGTTACACGCATAGCTGTCTTTATGCTTTAAGGTGTCAAGTTCAAGAAGACCTTCGGTTTCTGTTAGCAAATATAACACACCAGTGACAGTGAGGCTTAGTGACCCTGCACTAAAGAGCATACCAGAACATTTTATTGCTGCCTGTAATGTATGGCTCTACTTTGACCCGTTGCAGTGACATTTTGTTTGAGTTAGCAGCAGTTCATGTTTCCACAGAGATCTGCATTGCAAGACGGTCCTCTGTGACCCTTGTAAGACTTTACTAATGCTGTTAAGGTACGAACTTTAAAGCTTTGTTTAGTCATTATTAAACTATCACAGGTTTTATTTATTCATTAGTCAGGAAAAGTCTAATTATTCAAAAAGCAGTCCATAATATTGGTGTAACAGATTTTTCTAAATTTGAAGTTTCATGCTCAAGTCACCTCTGAGAAATTGCATCTCAAACAAAACAAACGGTCTCTTGTGAGCTACTGCAGTGTGGCCTGTCTACCTGTGCAACATTATGTACCATCATTTTAATTCAGCCAATCAAATGCAATGCAGTGACAATGCAAATCACATCACTTTTAACTTTTTTGCATCAATATTCATAACTAAAATGAACACTCCCGTCCAAACTAACCTAAATACTTCCACAGATATATTAGTTTTTGTAGAATAGGCCTATTTGTTTATAGTAACAATCACTATAATATTCCTGTAGGGACTTGTAATGTGTCTGTGGTACTCAATAGTAGAGTCATATAATTATAGTTTTTTTATCTCCTAGGATATCACTGTAATATCCATATGATATTTCTTTGATATTCCTATAGGGACAGACTTTCATAATCCTAGGAGTGAACAAGGGGTTTGCGTACTGTACTTGTATCTCTCCTTTGCTCGGGTATCCAACTCTCTTGCCTTGTGCGTTGGGGAGGCGCTTGCAGTGTTCCCAGCATTCTCCCCACCACACAGTATGAGGGGTGGTTAATGCCAAAGAGAAAGCAGAGGAAAGGGAGGATAAGCAGGAGCCTCTGCAGAATCTGTATGCGGGATAATTAATGCCACAGAGAAGAAGAAGAAGGAGAAACAGGAGAAGTGTTGTCAATTACATTGCTACTCCTTTGAATTAATTTAATAGGACATACACTGAGTTTGACATGCCACACCGAGGTACTGTGTCTCATGTTAGCGGCTGCGATTACAACAGTGGATAGCAAGAATTCTAAGGATTTTCCTTACATCTGAGATTATATTGTGGCGCGGCACGTTTTGATAAGCATGTGGATAACCACAGAGACAACATTTTGTCTCTGTTGCTATTAGGTAATTAAGGCTGTGTTCATACTATTCTGCCTTTTTTTTTTTTTTTTAGCGCTGCATAGAAAAGTGCTGCTACTTTCTTTGTTTTCATTCTGTTTTTGGCGTAAATGCTCAACACCATAACTCTTAATTGAACTGGAAAGTAAACCATACAGAGATGCACATTAAAATGCTCAGTAATTAGGATGTATATTTTGAATGGAATAAATGTGTAGCTGGCTACTTTTTCTCTTTGGGTGGCTACTCACTGTACTTGTGGAGAACACTGGTAATAGATCCTATTAATTATCAACAAATGATGGCCTAGTCAGTATCGCTTTTGGAGGGTTACAGTGACAAGAGGGTAACTATCCAACAAAACTGCTTTTTTTGTATATGTCATAACAAGAGAGGTGAAAACTTCTCAACACCACTTAAAAGTTACCATTATGATTGATTGGTTGATTGATTGACTGATTGAGTGATTTTCCTGTAAATTATCCCTCATGTAAACTATCCCTCTTCCCACATAAGCAACTAGGTTGCATTATGGCCCAGCAAACATTTTGACATCAGATAGACGTTGATACAACGGCCTGCACCAATGTTGAAAACATGTCTAAATATAGTGCCAAAATGAAAGTTGAGACAACTTTGATGGTCGTTGTTTTTACGGGCTGACCAACACGTCTCATCCACGTCTTGATCCTAACTTGAAAATGTCATTGCTTGTTCAGAGCACAGACTCAGAATGGTCAGACGACAGCAGTCATATTAGTCTACAGACTGTACTATCCCTTAAGGTAATACCATATTTGTATAAGTCAGGCAAACGCAAACATTTCTGGTTATGCTCAAGACGTTGAAGACCAATTACCACTACATTAACAGCAACATAAACATAACCAATAAGTCAATAACATGATGATTACAGAAACATAATTACCAAATAACTAAAACAATGACAAAAAGTGCAACAGGTAAGCTATAAATTGTCTTAATGACATAATACTAGTGATGTACAAACCAGTACTTACAGCAAAACAACTCAACTTCTACTCGGCTGCTGCAACTGCCTCTCTTGCAAAAGAAGTCAAATGGCCTCAAAGCATAGTCAAACATAAACGTCCGCGCAGACGATTAAAATATGGAATATAGAGAATATGCTCTCCCCACTGCTACAAAGCTTCTCCTGCTGCTGCTTCTCTGTGGCATTAATCACCCCTCATACAGGGACCGCTCACCGCTGCCCAGTGTACACTGTTTCTGCCATCGTAGACCAGGCGGATACTGATGGCACGTACATTATATTCCTGTTGACTTTAACGTTATGTTCTTGTGTGTCGCGTTTTGTTTCCCACGTGGTCTCTTATTGTCCTTTTGACTGTTTGTGTCTTCGGATAGGCTGTAGGTAAACGTCCAGAGTGAAACACCCATGCCCTCCGGACTGGTGCGTGCGTTGAACGCGCTTTGAAAATCATCATCTCAGCCCAAGTGAGAGTGGTTTGGTAAGTTGAGTTCTGTTCCTCTGCATTTGATGGAGACTAGTTCACCAGCAGGTATGTCTTTGACTAGATATAAGATATGTTTTGTTTTTTGGATTAAAAATCGCCATAAATCGTACATTTTACCAAAAATGCCGCATAGGCAGTTTGATGTTATAGTCTATAGTTTCTGTTATAATCAGTTTTGTGTTGTAATGAATGTGATGTAGGCTGAGTGGAAGGGAGTGAATGGGCGCACCTGCCACACTTCTTCTGTTTGCTGTGATTTGTAATAATGAATTCAGGTGCACACTAATTTCGTCGTGTAATTTGTCAGTGTAAATAGTAGACAGATTATTAACATAATATTAATTTGATAGTTACGCCATGAGCTATTTTCGATAGATAACTTGTACACGCGCACACTCACGCGGCACGCGTACAAGCAGCGCGTGCGCAGAAGAACAGTGCTCATTCACCACTATATCATACATTATTAAACTTGTGGAGTCATTCACTATAGCTCCCCATCCTCACACGCTGTGTGGGTGAAAGTCATGGGGATTTTACACTTTCCTCGAAGAGATAGCCTTTATCTTCTCCTTTAAAGTTTCTAAAACAATTCCTTTTTTTCCTGATTGAGTAAAATATAGACAGGGGGAATTAAATATGATTGTATTAAATAGAAAACAATACATGTTATGGCGTCTGTGTACTGCATATGCCCTGGTCATGTTACTCCATTAAAATAGACATATGCCAACATTTGATATGCACTGCTTGTAGCCACGATTATGGATAATGATCAGCATATCCAATTATCATTGACTCCAGGAAGGAATATCTTGACCAGTGTGTAATTTTTTATTGATTAGAATGATCCTGAATATAACCACTCTTTATAATTTTGATAACTGCCTACTGTAGTAATGGGTGCATTAATTTGAATTCTTAGAAACTTAGTTTAAGCTAAATGGAACACTAAAAACTGACCAAAAATGTAATGCATTTGTGTAATATGATCAACTGAAACCGCTTTGCTGCCGCACAGCAACTGTATGCATCTTTTACGAATCATAAATCCATTGGCAGCCGTACAGTCAACCACAATTCCTATCTACTGAATGATATTCTGTTGTGCAGTACATATGTACACTCCCCATCTCTCACTACAAGGTATGCAGCTTCATCTCAGGCCCGTAGGTTTTGTCTGTCCTCCTTGTATAGACACAGTTTAAGCGGGCCAGCGTGTGACGGCTTCCACAGTCAGGTGCAACATTGTAGTGTGAGTGAGCAGCACCCAGTCGCTGCTGTTGGCAGGAAGGTGCCACAGCCTAACCCCGTCCTCACGTAGAATCATTATTAAACCCACTCTTTTATACCCACATGTCATGAACAACGTCTTTCTTACCATAGTGGTTTGAAAAGGTGCACCTGATTCTGTTTGGAGTCATTCTAGCAGCCCTTTCCTACCACGAAAATAACAGTGTTGTCATTACTCCTCATTTTCTCCTGATTATTACCTAGTGTGTAGACTGCAGAGTCACTCTCAGAGAACACTTAGACTGAATACATTGATTGCACTGGATTGAGGGACACTGCTGAGAGCTCCATGTCTGCTTGCACCTTTTCCTGTTTGAGTCAGACAGCATCTTGCTGATGCAGGTACTCCAATGTTTTCAAACACATCTTATTCTGTGGTGCGAATGTCAATGAGGAACGAGCTGCTAACCCAGTGGGATAAGTTGAGCTCAGATCAGGTGTCGAGGTTCCACCTTCGGTGTTGGAGAGTGAGCCACCGTACGTGACGCGCTCGTTTCTCTGCAGATGGCTCACGTTTCCAATTTGTGTTAGCAGAGGTGGAACCGGACTCCTGTGGAATCTTCCCACAGCAGAGAGAGGAGCAGAGATGTGGGCCCACCTGTTGACAGAGCCACCCTGAATGATGGGGCTGTCTTTTCATAACGCAGAAACAAGAAAACTTCGCAGATATGCCTTGGAAAGCAAGCCTCACGTCTGTTAGCAACTGGTTTGATATGCCACCAGGACGACTCTACGGTAGATATGTGCACTAACACAGTAAAAGGTGCTGGTCACTGTCCCATGAATACTAGTGAACCTCCTCACTGTTTATTTTGGAGACTTAATCCTCAGAGCCAATTTGATTGACAGTGAGCTGCAGTATCCCTTTGCCGACATAAAGTGGATTTTTCAGTGAGCAGCCTCTGCATAATTCTCTCTCCTCCACTCTCTGCAACCTCACGCCTTCTGCCCAGCCCGGGGTATAAATAACCATGTGGATGGAGCAAATCTCAGCAAAGCCAGTGCTGTGGTATATCAGCACTTCGGAAAGGGCCAGGGATTATTTTGTTCTCTTATCTTCCCCATCTCTCTGTATTATAGCTAGCACCGTCTTACTCGGGTCAGTAGGTTGCTGCAGCAAACAGTTTGTTCTCGTCTCAGCTAATGGTGTCTGTTCTACCATGAATGAATGCATTCAAAATGTATTCCAGTGACCACTTTGAAAATGAATTGCACTTTTGCTCGTAAAATGCAAATGTCACCAGTGTGACAACTTTCTCTTGTAGTTAATGCAGGGGTTAAATCATTCGTCATTTTAGTAAGATCTCACAGGTGCTTTCAAAGTTGCAATGCTGCATGTGCATTTACTTTTACTTCAAAACTGAATTATCATATCACAAGTAACATCTGTTTTGACTGCTCCTGCTTTTGCTGTAAATAATGTGTTCTTAATCACCTTGTCAGGTTAAAATTGCTCACAAAGCATAGAAAGTGCTTTGTGAGTATTTTTTCCCCTCACAGTCATTATATGTAGATCAAATCAGAAACGCTATTGCAGAAAAGCTATTCACGCTGGGCTTCAATGCTGCCCTGATGCATCTCTGTCCACCTCCTGAAGTGGTGTGGGGTACAGAGCGCCCCAGTGCCAGTGTCACTGTATTCATTGTCTTATCACCAATGGCAACTGTGTGGAGGAAAGTGGAGTCAGCTGCACCACAGTGCGATCCATGGCAACCATTTCAGAGGCAAGGTGCAGAGTGATTGGCAGCCAGGAACAAGCAAGAGATACTGTGCATGAGCAGGGAGGACAGTTTTCTTTTTGTTTTTTTGTCCTGTGATCGTTGTTTGGAAGGAGAAGCAGGCCATACCAAGCAGGCAAAGCTGTGCTGGGTAGCAGAAGGGGGTGTAAGGAGATAGGCAACTTGCTCAAAAAGGGATAGATATTTGTATTGATGGGAAGGTGATGATGAGGGAAGGCAGCTCCGACCCTTGGGGAGATGAGGATTGCTATAAAAATAAATAGGGGTATATCTGTTACTCACAATCTAGCTCATCTCTCCAATAGACAGCAGGCTGTACTGTATCTATACCAGTTAGTAGAACTGTGATATTCATGAGTATGACCACAAATTGGTGCTATTTAAACTACTGCTTCAAATACATTTTCAAGTGCTTTTATGTCGCAATTTTGATTAGGCAATTCTGAAAAAACATCTGAGAAAAAGGAAAAATGGTATATAACATTTTCCAATGTAGAACTAAAGTACTTGAACAGCCCAGTGCTGTAGTATTAGCCTTATGAGTCTATTATATATATATTTTTTAATCAGCTGCTCACTGCAGTGCATGCTGATGCTGCATTCGGGTGATATGGGACTGATCGTGATTACGAGATTCCTAGTAGGATAAACCGTTCGAGTGAGCTCCCACGTCATAATTCCGAGTGGGGAACTCGACATTCATTTTCTACCCCGATCTGACCGACTTGTTGAACTTCGACCTTTGTGACGCGTTATTCCGGAAAAAACATGGCGGCAAGCACTGGAGTTGTCGATGCTGTCAATGGTAAACAAAGAGGATAAACGTTCGCTTCTTGAATAAAACGAATTTTTGTAATCTTTGCACATGGACATGTCTGATGTATATAATTAACGTTACTACGATATTATTTTTGCGAAACGTTTATATATTGACAAAGTTAGGTAGGCTAACGTAAGTCATAAGCAACTAGCACAGGTAAAGCAATGTCCGGAT
>OMLI01095431.1:0-28832 GCA_900302605.1 Rondeletia loricata
AAGCATTTGAACATTGTTGTAATATTAGGTGGCTGTATTCTGAGAATGGAGCATATGATTTAGAGTTTTGCACTTTGTATGTCAGCAGGATGTAGTGTCTTAAGGTAAGAATTCTGGTATTTTTTATTAGTGGTTGAATATTAGTTATACAATGGTATATCCCAGCTCCGATCTCCCCTCTACGGCTCTGAAACAAACATACTACCTAACAATATTAATCAAATGCATGTAGGCCTACTGTACCTCAATCTCATGTAATGCACCAATAATGCGACGCAGGCATCTTCTTCTTTCTAGGTAGCGCTGCACATTTTGGATAAAGTTTAGCACGTAGGTAACAATGTACGCAGCAACAGCTGGTTGGTGATGTTCCATGTCAACAGGAAGTGATGATAGAGGGAAGTGCGTCCCAGAGCTGTTGCAATTTATACTCCCTTTCACCTCAGTACTTCGCCTGTGAGTGCCGCTTTTCGTTACGCCCTTAACACTTCTAATTGAGTGTCACTCAAAACGAAGGGGGAGTGTTTAGGGGCCGAATTGGGATGGGGGGTCTGTCCGTCCGTCGAGTCATTGTTGCAAATCACGTGATACAGTCCTGACATGCCGTTCATCAGTGATCCAGTGGGTGGCGGTATGCGCATTCCCCTCCACAGCTACATAGGTGCCCGGCTGTTCCGTGGCTTTGCACACAGTCTTGTTTCATTACCGATGCCCACTGACAGTGAGAAGAGCTGACAGCGGCTAATAAAGAATAGAACACAGTATTATTTTTGGAATGCTAATACTGTTCTTTTGCTAAGTGGCCGTGAAAGTTTTGTCTTTCTCCTTCTTGGGAACAGAATGGCTGGCTGCGTCAAATCCATAGTTTTAAGGCTTGTCAAGATGTTCAGATGAGGGGTGTTTGAAGCAGCAGAGTCCGATCGCTCAGATAATCATACATACTTTATGTTTTGGGGGCTTTCATTGTTTGATAAGAGAATCTTCTGGAACCGTTGAATAATTTAGTCTCACTCGACGGTGGAAGCCAGACTTGCGTCTCTCTTTGATAAGGCACCAAGAACGTTCTCTCCACCACCAGCCTCCCATCTCTTATGCCCTTCTTCTTTTTCACCACGATGCAGAATTTACAATTCCTCTCATCCAGATTCACCATGGCAACGTGTGTCATTTCGCTTTATGTGCTGGAGAACATAATCTGGTTGTCTGAAGCAACTGTTGGTTGCTGAGCGCATCACTTGAGGGAAAGAAGAGGAGAAAGGAGGGGAGGGGGGCAGTGGAACCCCTAGGGCAGAGCGAGGACTCCCCTGACCTATTTAAATCATGGAGACAAGCTTTTGTTATTATAACCTTCTGCTCTCTCAGGTCTTTTGAATATTTCTCACCATAGGCCTATATCTCAATACAGTGTACCTCTTGGTGGAAGTCGGTAGCTGCGGCTTGCTCTGTATTACCATATCTAATGGCCCTTGATGAAATCTATGTGACTGCTGTACCATGTAGAGCCTGCCTCCCAGTGCATGGAGATGTTGGAGAGGGTGTAACCAGTAAACCCCCGCTCTGTCAGGATATATCCATCTGTTAGAATGTAATGCCAATGTCGGATACGATTTCTCAGGTCTGATCTGTCCTGACAGACTGGCTTTTGGCAAAGAGACAGGTGTATTCTCCTACAGATTAGATCCATGTGCTGCCTTAATGGATGCAGGCTTTATTGATGTGGTCAGCGTGTTTACAAATGATCAGCCCCACTGAATGAGGCTTGTGCTAATTGCTATCGATGATTAAAAGCCTGCTGGAAAAGGCTAATGCTGCTGATCCATCGACCATGCGATTGCCTGCCTGTATCTAATATGCAATCTATACTGCATTCATTGGTGTGCTTACAGAGATAACCGTATCAGCACGCTCTGTACTGAACTAAATATGGGGAATTTTGATGTGCATGTGTATTGTATTGTGTGTATTGCCCTTGTAGCCAAATAAGATTGTGTGACACTGAGGATTGTCCCAGAATTCCCCTGAAATTGTGGGAGTTTTAGTTGGCTGTTGAATGGTGATGGTCCACAGTGGTGTAGATTACTGGGAATTTAATTTATCTTAGTGTTTTGGCTTTCAAATCACACAAAATACAATGTTCCAGAAGCTATGTTGCTTTTTCTGGCACAGAGCTTTGCTGACAATGTACTGTATTTTAAAATGACTTATCTTCCAGCTGAGCTGGCATAATACTTCTCAGTGGCTCAGGTCTTTGCTATGAGACATAGTCAGATACTTATTTAAAGAAGTCAGTCCTTGCTTTTCAATGCACCCAGGGAAATAAGCATGAGCATTTTTCAGAGTTGTGTTGAGCATGCAGAGAACTGATGCTGTGCAGCCCCAGAGTGGTTCTCATCATGTCTGATAGAACAATATGAAATCAAAGCTGTGTGCTTCAAGCACTTCGCAGAGTAAAAGTGTCAAGCATCAGGGAGCGTCAGAACAGATTAAAAGCCGTTCCTCCCTGTTCTTCTCTCCTTTTTTCCAGTGTATTTCTCCTTATTGCTCTTCCTCTTCATCCATCAGAAGCCCTCCCACCTTATCTCTTTTGCTACTTAGTTAGGCTATCTCCTTTAATCTGTCCTCTTCACACTGCTCCATGCCTTTCTCCTTATTTCCCCTCCTGCCTTCCCCCTCTCTCCTCTTCCCCCTTCCCTCCTCTCCTCTGTCTGCAGGGCCTGAGATGGAGTGGCTCAGTTGCACAGAGCTCATAGTTAATTAGGCTTGGCCTTGTCACACATTGAGGGCTGGAGCCAGAGCTTTAGCTAAACCCAGTGGGGAGGCAAGGACAGAGATGGAGATCTAGAACAGTTGGCGTCAATCTATCGCCTGCTGCCGACAACGCCAGCTACCATTCCCCTGCTGTATTAAACCTGTTACACAGGAAGATTTTGTTCATGTGTTCGGCGTACATGTAACATGTTACATGAGTATTTTCTGTCTCTCACTGCTGTTTTATGCTAATTGTTAGATTTTGTTCAAATCTATTATTCATCAGTGTACAATACAATATGCAATGCTTTCTGGAATAAGCACAAGTTGTCGTCTGTCAGCATTGTCAGACATGTTTATGTTGCCCTTTGGAGCAGGGACTTGGCTTGCAATATAATGGGGATCTGCATAGCCTCTCCCCCTATGGATTGCGGTACCCTGTGTGAAATATTCCCCAGCTTAGCGGTGTGTACAGCTATTCAGATGGAGAATCGGTCTCTCTCTCTCTCTCTCTCTTTCTCTTTCTCTCTTTCTCTCCATGTGCTTGACATAAAAAGAGAAAATCCCATTTCAGCCGTGACATTCTGCCTGTGTAGCAGAAACATACAGGGGCTATACATCAAAGCAAGGCTGAGTGCACAGTGAGGAAGACGAGGTATAATGACGATGGCAGTCTAGAATGATAATATAGAACCGCTAAGAAAGAATGTTGAAGTTATTACTCCAAGTATATACCCTGCACCAAATTCATTACAGAGCTGTGCAGGGAATATGGAGCTCACTTTGAAATATTCATTCCTTTGCACATTTTACAGGCAATTAATTCAGGCCAATGCTTAATTGGTTAATCAATCTAGCAACAAAACCCAGTTTAGACTTGATCGGTTTAGGAGAAGTACGTTTTTGTCATTTTAATATGGTTGTTTTATGTCTAAATATACCCCTTCTCTGGGCCTTTATCTCTTGGCAGGATCCACATACAGCGTTCTCTCCACCATGCCCTCTGACTCAGAAAGCAGCAGCTCCCTCAGTAGTGTCGGTATGTATAATGACCCAAGATCCCTGTAATAATGTTGTGTGTCATGACAGGTCTGAGAATTTCTATACCATCTCTACAGCACACCACAACAGTGAAACAGTTTGATAAACAATTAGCTTTGTCTACATCATGACTTGTGGGATTAAGTCTTAAAGGCACGCAGAAATTAGAAGATATTAGTTTGATTTCTGCTTGTCTGGGTAACAGAATTCAGGAATTCAGTGTTTTCTTTTGCTTTAAGGCACCTATAGCTAATTTTGTGCAATGGCAGAGAGAAAAACACTCCTGCTGTCCCCTTCTTTACTTAAGGAAGTTTACCATGCTTGCTGTTCCCTAGTTTTGACAGGGGTCCAAATGACTCAGCTGTGTTACATAAAGCTCCAAAAGGGCCAAACGTTGAGCCAAAGATTAACATAATCCTCAGATTTCCTGCCCCAGTCCCTCTGCCACGGGTGTCCTGTTCTATAAAGAAAACGTCCCTGAAAACTCCTTTTAGTATGATTATATTTTTCTCTGGCTATTGTGATCCACCTATTTGGCATAGAGTTAAGGATACACAATACACGAGGATGTCCTTAGTGTCTGAACAGCAGAACCTCCTCTATTGAGATCAATGGGGTGGATTGCATTCTCAGTGTCAGGACGGGTAGAACGGAACCATCCGTTCTCCTAACGGGTACATAAAACCAGGGTAAAAAATGAAGTTGCCCAGGGAACCCTAGCATTGGAAATTAATTATTTCAGTGTAGAGTAATAATCCTTTACAATGGTCTAAGATTCCTTGACATTCCAAACATGACTGTCTGCACAAGTGCTTAAATATAATAAAAACAATCTCTGGAGACCTTGGTTTAAACCAGACAGAAAGTACCTGAAATACATCACCAAATCTAAATCCCATCTGAGATCTGCTGTCTCTGCCTTTCATTTTCCTGTCAGAGATTACTGATGGCGTAGCCTCGTGAATCCAAGGTAATTCTCTGCAGCAGATTGTCGTGGAAAAACACCAGCAGATTAAATATGAAATTCATAGCAGGCAGTTGTCTTGACCATTTATTGTCATGAATACGTGACAGTAAACTGGCTGCTTCTGAATACTATTCAGAATGTCTGGGACTGACCCTCTTGCCTTTTAATGCAGAATTGCTTGAATGCAAGGATACTTTTTGCCCTGAGATCATTTCATTACTGCATGTCCGTATAGCTGAGACAAATTTAATTTAATGGCTACTGGGCTAATGTATATTATGCAACTCCTGAATGATGATGCGTATTGATTAAGAATCTCCTTTTCCGATGTGTGCCGGTCAATAGTCCTAGCCTCTGGTAATGTGCTCACTGTTGCAGGTTCGCCTGTTAACGGTGAAGCGTCCTCCCCACCCCCGGCTATGAACGACAACCGGCCATCCGGCGACAACCTGGACACCATCTTGTTCCAGCTCCGCCAAGTGACCAGGGAGAGGGACGAGCTCCGTAAGCGCCTGGCGCTGGCATCGCCTGGGACCACCTTCGACGACTGCAGGTGCAAACCCTGGCCCGCCTGCCAAGTTGTTTTTTCTTTCTTTTCTTCTTCTTTTTTTTTTCAATCATACTTTATTTAGCTGATGTCTATGAATCTGTGTGCTGTGATTATAGATGCTCTTTTTGCCTAAATGAAATACATCAGATTTAAGGTTTAACTATTGACTCTGAGTTTCATTGCTCTCAGTGCAGGCAAAGTTTATGATCGGTATGTTTACTCTCTAGGTTGTCACAGTCTCTACGACGTCGATGTCCTCAGTTCTCTGCTGTCAGGGATAATGTTGACTCAACCTGGGAGAGAGAGGACATTGACAAAACTGACAGATTTTTTAATTTAATGTGCTCCAGTTCCCTAATATTTCATATGCAGCAGATGATAGGAAGGTTGTATAGTTATATACATCTGATGCCAACATCACGCACAATGCATTGTTTGTACTGTACTCTATGCTTAAGCTTGCATGTTTACAATTAATCAAATAACATTTCCTTCTTATCTTATAAATTCTCATGCAAGGTGAAGTGTCACCACTTTCCTTGTTTTGTTCCATCCTATCTGAGCTGGCGTTAGGTCACATTTGCAGACGAGGTCACTGGTTAGGGTTTTGATTCCTTGCTACTTGTCTCCTAAAGGCCAAATTCCAAAGCCAGCCATGATTATGAGCGTCTGAAAAGCCAGTGCATGAGGGCCATGGCAGACCTGCAGTCTCTCCAGAACCAGCACACCAAAACACTCAAGAGGTGCGAGGAGGCTGTTAAAGAGGCTGACTTCTACCAGTGAGTATTTCTCATGCCATGTCTCTTTTTGTTTTCTTTTTTCCTCCTTGCTAATAAAGACCTCTTTAAGTCTTTCAGTTTTAAACATTTAACTGCATTATTTAGCCTAAATGCGATGCAGCTCCCTAGCCTTACTGTAAGTTGTTTTGCTTTCCATACAAAAGCAGTGGTGCTCATGTGTTGGCACTCATTACTGAAGTGGAGTTGTTTAGGTGAGGGATTAACATTCTGTCACCTACCACCTCCTGCTTTTTGGCGTGGAAATAATTCTGTTTTATTGCATTGTTTTACTGGAATACGGACACAATAATGGCACGGTGTTGCAATTAACCTAATTGAAAGAACGTCCCTTAGAGCTACAGCTGGTTTTCACATCGAAAGGGAATTAGCGTTACATAAAAATATGCATGGTTTTAAAAGCTTGGAAATTGAGTCATTTATGTGATTGAATTATTCAGCTTAACAGCACATAGGCCTAGGCTAAATTTCTGGAGTCTAGACACTGAGCATATATCAGTTAGAAAATGTATGTAGTTAAAAACTCAAATATGATGGAGGGGGGGAAGAGATGAGTTGTCGAATTGAGTTGATGTTACTTGCTAGTCAGATCAAGCAGACCAGTTCTATATGGATATCATGGGTTCTTTGTGTGCTCTTGGCTAAAACTACTCTTACCAAAGTAAACCTACATCCAATCAAGTCATTCCACACATGGAGCTTAATCGCAAACATTAAATCTAGGCATGTAAAGTTAGTAACATTTGTCTGCACTATACACAGAGGGAAGGCAGGATGAGATGGATGACAGGGATTATCACCATGCTCAAGTCCCTCCAAAAAGCCTGTGATTGTATATGTAAGCCTCACTGTCCAGGAAAGCAATCAAATTGAATGGATTATGGTTTGCTAACCTCTGTTTGCACCCCCTTTTTCAGAAGGGCAAACTTCCATAGTCTTCCCTTCTTAAACACTGCCCACAAATTAAATCGGTTCGGAAATTGGTTTCACTTTGACCTTTTTACACGTCACCAGATATCGCCCACAGAATTCCTTTGATGGATTGTAAGCCCCTGTTTACTTGATATCATCCAAGCTCCTGCTTTCTGTGTTTGGGTGTCTGCCAAGCGTGTCTGTGCATGTGCTATGTGGCTGTACGCACACACACCTCTGTGTTTACTCCTTCTCCGCCTGTGTGTGTGGCCTCTTCCCAGCATGCTGCACAGCCGGGTGCTGGGCGAACAGTCACAGCTGAAGGAGGAGATGGAGGCACTCAGGAGGGACAACGCCCAGCTGGTCAGAGAGCACAACCACCTGAAACAGAACTGCGAGGAGCTCAAGAGACTGCACAGCGAAGACCAGAAAGAGGTGGCGGACCTCCGGCTGCAGCAACAACAGGTACACAATCCACTAACACACAGGTGTGTTTGTGTGTGTGGTGTATGAAGCATACAGCTCTATCTGTAGTTGACCAGATCTTGTTATGAGGGCAGGAATGGTCGCCATAGATTTGCTGACATGGCACAGACCCTACAATGAGAGGCAATATATGAAAGTCAATGGGCTATTGTCTATATCTATGTAGGAAGAAGAAGAAAAAACACAACAAAAATTGCACCTTTTCAATGATGGTGTTTTTTATTTATTTTTGTTCTGTATTTATAAGTCTTACATTTCACAGGAGTCCTTGGCCTCATCAAAGGAGGAATGCCTATTGTCCTCTATATATCTATAGCTGTGTTACAAGCTGTTGTATAAGGGTGCTGTGACCTGTATTGGGCTGCTGCCTGCTGTGCAGTTCTGTCTCACACGGCTCCCATGGGAACACTGCAGTGGCTGAGAGCAGAGGGCAGTCAAGCACAGGGAAATGCATACAGAGCACTTGTGAAAAGGGCAGGCATAGTAGAAAAGGGCTTCGGGTTGGGCAAAGGGCACATTGACCCAAACCATGTAGCTACACGATCAGTGTACACACACACACACACACACACACACACACACACACACACACACAGAGGCTGTGTTAAGACTAGGTCAATGCTGCCCTTGGGTCAACCCAGCTCTCCCAGGAATCACAAGACTATATCAGCAAGACCTCCAGTAATTAGACATAGAGTGAAAAATGCAATCTTAATGAGACTCTTTTCACATAATACTGAGGAAATTCTCCAGGCCAGCCAGTTTAGTTTGCTCATCACTAGCCTATTCAACAATGTTCAGGGGCATGCTGAAATAGTTATAGAAGTACAAATTTATAAAGGACATTTTCTAGGCTGGCACTGGATTTGCTTGCACACCAGAATAGCACTATGTCTACCCATTGATGCCATCTGCTGCTTAGCTGGTGCACAGCAAATGCAGACCCGATTTGATTTAATTGCATGCTTTTTGATGACGTATTCCAGTATTTGAAAATATTTAAACAGCAACATTTCGAACAGTAACAATATTTTTGTGATGACTGACTTTTATTTTTGTCCTGCCAGGTAATGAGGGAGAAGGGCTCATCGGAGGTGCTGAACAAACTGTACGACACGGCCATGGACAAGCTGGAGGGTGTGAAGAAGGAGTACGACGCCCTGAGCAAGCGCTACAGTGAGAAGGTGGCCAACCATAACACGGACCTGAGCCGCCTGGAGCAGGCAGAGGAGGAGAACCGGCGGCTGCAGAAGCAGATGGATGCACTGTTCAAACAGCGCGACTCGGCCATGCACTATCAGCAGCAGTACTCCACCTCGATGCGGAGGTGACTGCGCCATCACCTGCACACGTATAAAGAGAACAAGATGCATGAGATGATATTAAGCACAGTTATATTCCAGGAATAGCATGAATAACTTTATATAGGGATCTAGTAAATATGTTAGCTCAACCCCTTGCTGCCTTCCCCTTCCAGGTTTGATTCAGTGCAGCAGAGGAGGTGATGGGCTAACACCTGCGCACACATATAGCAACAAGTGATATAGCTGATATGAGGCACAGCTACACTCCAGCAGCAGCCAGCACACCATCATTTTATATGGGCATATAATAAAAAAATTTCACTTAAACCCTCACCGCCTTCCTCTGCCCTCCCAGGTTTGATTCAGTGCAGCAGGAGCTGAACAAGTCCTCGGCCCAGAACAAGGAGCTGCAGAGAGAGATGGAGCGGCTGCAGTCAGAGGTGACGCGCTACAAGAACTTCCAGCTGAAGGCGGCCAAGGACTGCGAGAAGTACAAGGAGGAGAGGGACTCGGTGTTCAATGAGTATCGTCTCATCATGAGTGAGAGGGACCAGGTGATCAAGGAGCTGGACAAGCTGCAGACGGAGCTGGAGGCTGCCGAGGCCCGACTCAAAAACACCTCTTCGGAGAGGGTGGTGGCCAGCGAAGAGTTGGAGGCACTCAGACAGGTATCAGGCTTAAGGATATACGTTGTACATCACAATATCAGTTTATATATCAGTAATAGTTGTTGCACTCTTGAGTATCCTGAGAGGCTGCTGGCCAGTGAGGAGATAAAGGCTCCAACCATTACTGCTTAGCATCAGCTGTCTATCCATGACAAATTGGCACAAAATTACAACAAATGATGGTACTTTTTAATGGATATTATGTAACAGAAGTCCTTGGTTGACAAATTGATAACACTTTTACTCACTGGATCCAATATATTTTAGAGATATTGAATGAAATACTTTTTTATGGATATACTGCATTTTGGAATCGAACTCTTCATGTCAATACACATCAATCACACCTTTCCCAAGAGGCCAGAAGATGAAGTCTTAGAGACAGTTACTGTGCAGACAGATGATCCAGCTTTACTACCACCGTATCCTTCAGTACCTATCACTCTTTGTCAGTTTCAACCATTTCCTCTGTGAGAATGCTAGATCAGCCTGTCAGTTAGTCTGTTCATGAATTAGGCCATGCATTCACTTGTCAGTCAATGGATCAAAGACCATTTTCAACCAGGGCACTACACAAAAATAGTCTAGCTCAGCCTCCTCCGGTAGACAGATGAAAGAGATTCATAACTAGTACTGGTGGATCACTCCGCATTGGCCCTCTAATAATTTGTATTCACATCGCATTAATGACTCATACCGCTGAAATGCCCTCATTCCATTCCCCCCTCTTTGTTCTGTGGCAGGAGTTGAACTCGTCACTGGTGGACCGCGACAGGGCTATCTGCGAGAGGAACGAGCTGCTGGAGAAGTACTGCCACGAGGTGAAGGACAAGGCCGAGGCCCAGAAGGAGCTGAGCCAGGCCTGCAAGGACATCGAGACGGTCCGGGAGGAGAGGGACGTGGCCCGCAAGGAGAGGACAGAGGCCATCATCCAAAGGGATCAGCTGCTCCGAGAGTACTACCAGGCCAGACAGGTAAGAAACACACATACACTGATATCAAAACTCATCCCCCACCCTAACTTAGATGTGACAGTATCACGTCAAAGGTTAGACACATGATAAAGAGCTTAGTGGATCCAGTAAGCTGTCAGTTGTTGGATTATGTCAGTGGACTGACCCTAAAGCAGATTTAGGCCCTCAGCCAAATGCGACAGCATTTCACACCTCTACCAGTCCACTAGATGGCCCTCTCACAGTCCTTTTGTTGGTTAAACATGCTTACACACATATCTGTGTACACACCATGTCAGACTTTGGGTTGTTTGAAAGGCACCCATCTCAGTCTGGATATTGTTTCTTGCAAGTATTTCATGTCAATCTTCACAACAAAATCTAGGACCACTGCAACAAATGGAAATACAACATGTTATTCTCTGGTCTCAAGATCACTGTGTAATCTGTAATGCATGTCTAATCAATGTTCTTAGAAACAAGACTCGGCCACCCTGGACATGGAGCGGGCCAACAAGGAGATTGAGATGCTGAGGAAACAGTATGAGGCCATGTCCCAGGAGCTGAAGGAGGCCACACAGGAAGCTGAGGTGGCCAAATGTCGACGGGACTGGGCCTTCCAAGAGAGGGACAAGATAGTGGCCGAGAGGGAGAGCATTCGGTCAGTCTCCGTTTGGGTTTGTTAAAGACCCCATGAAATGAAAAATAACTTTTTTGCCGATGTTGCTGGACTTAATGTACACCTATTCACCAATATAGGCCAAACAAATGAAGAAAAAAAATTGATTTCTAGAAATTGTATATCAAAATTAACAGACAGTCTCTTTCCGGTAAACAGCACATTTCTGTTGATGACTCATCGGGGGCGTATAAAAAAATGACATCCAATGAAATTTTGATAACTGATGGAATTATTCCGCCCACCCCCCCCGCCATTTTTTTCTAGCATGCAAGCTCAGTTCAGCTAGCAACATGGGACGAAGGTTTGTTTTTGGCTGCGCTTCACCTAAAACTATTTTCCCAGACAGGGGCGATGGAAGCGTTGAATACCGGTAGTCCTCCACAACTGAGTGTAGACTACTGTCCATGTTTGATCTGAGCGGGTTTTATGCTAACGCGTCCACTTCCTCGATATCTCATTAATATTCAAATAAATCCCTCCCGCTGACACTTCCCGCCCTAACTTTCTGTTTAATTTGGAAATACGTCAACAGACAGAAGCAAATCACGGTCTCCATGCCACTTCCTGGGGTCTTTAAAGACCCCTGACAGGCTCAGAGGGTGTGAGACGGTGTCCTCGATCTTAGAGAACCCGCATACATTCTGTCAAGGACATTGGCTAACATCGGCTCTCTCTTCTCTCTCCTTTCTTGTCTCCCCACTTCTCTCCTCCCCTTCCCCAGGACTCTGTGTGATAACCTGCGAAGGGAAAGGGACCGGGCAGTCAGTGATCTGGCAGATGCCCTGCGGAATCTGGACGACATGAGGAAGCAGAAAAATGACGCGTCGCGAGAGCTCAAAGAGCTGAAGTGAGTCTGGTTGGCAAGGTTCTGAAGCAAACAGCTTCTGTATTCAGTTATGACTGAAATTATAGGAAAGCTATGCGAGTATTATAAGCTATCTAAGGAAAATCCTTCTGTATTTTTGTGAGCAAGAACAATATTCCTTCTACCCTGCCAACTTTGTGTGTCCTAGTGCTTTGTCTCTATAAGCTGTTGTACTCAGTGTGTGGCGCTTCTCTGCCTTTGTGGACATCATGGAGCTCAGTTGTTTGCCTGGCGCCATTTCTATATGCCCAGATTAAAAATGTAATCCCAAAAAGCGTCAGTGTTTTACACACACACACACACACACCACATACAACACACACACACACACACAGTTTCTGTTTCTCACTCTCTCTCTCCATGAGAACCTGCTTATATTGAGTTTAAAAGCTCCCTCTGCTGGCCAAAGTGTATATGCCATGATAGGGTCAACATATACAGTGTGCTGTAACAATGAGAGATCCTCCTACAGCCTCTCTAAAGAACAATGTAAGATTGGGGTTTTAATGTCAAAGCCACCCTCAAGGCATGCCTCAGTAGGGCACCATATATCTTAGTGACAGCAGGGCATTGTGTGCATTCTACTTTTAGTTTTCGTATGAATAAATATAAATTTGACTGTCCAAATCACGCTGCAGATTGTGTTTGTTACTGTCAAAGAGGAGGTAGAAAATAGGTGAAGCGGATAGAAAGAGTTTGAGCTAAATTCTATTCCTCATAAATTGAATGGAAAAGTTACAAAACACCTTAGTTCAATGTGGATTCTACATACATGATGATGCACGCCATAATATTGTTTTGAGCACAGTGAAGCCGCTGACCTGTTTTGTTTTGCCTTATTTTGTTAGAAAGGTTTCTACCAATATAAAGAATGTTGGGTTTTTTTCATTTTCATTTTCTCTGCCCATCCTTTTCTCAAGTGACTGACCTTTGACTCGGTGTGCAATGTCTTCCTGTGTTTAGGGAGAAGATGGAGAGCCAGCTGGAGAAGGAGGCCCGGTTCTGTCAGCTAATGGCCCACAGCTCTCACGACTCGGCCATCGACACAGACTCCCTGGAGTGGGAGACGGAGGTGGTGGAGTTTGAGAAAGACAGGGTAAGACTAGTGCTCAACTCTCATTACCAACAGTGATTCAGTGACATGCCAGTCTCTAAAGAATCCCACAAACTTTATGATGTTGAAATCCGAGTGGCTATGACAACATTGTTCGCCAAAATTTACCAAGTGACATTTGTACTTTTCTCTTTACAGGATGACATGGATTTGAAGGCACTTGGGTTTGATATCGCTGAGGGGGTAAATGATCCGTATTTACCAGGAGATTGTGGAATATTTGTTACAAGGGTGGACAAAGGAAGTATTGCAGATGGAAGGTTAAGGTGAGAGCTGCCACAAGAAGCTATCCCATGCCCTCTTGTAGACTTAACAGTTCATTTCATCCATCATCGTCCTGCTGTTTTTCCAGAGTGAATGATTGGTTGTTGAAGATTAATGACATCGACCTGACCAATAAGGACAGGAAGCAGGTGGTGAAGGCGGTGCTTAACGGCGGAGGCTTGATCAACATGGTGGTACGAAGGAGAAAGTCCCTGGGAGGAAGATTGGTCACTCCTGTCCACATCAACCTCATGGGACACAAAGGTATAATATAGTGCTAAATGATTCAGGTTGCTCATGTCTAACAACCTAAAAACAACACTGACTGGGTTTGCATAAAATGGCTCCTAGGTAGTTCAAATTAATTTGTATACTATCTATGGTCCTTGTCTCATTACTATCCTCTGTGACTTTTTGTGGCATTATGGAGCGGTGTCGCCACAATCCTATGCTCATGCTTCAGTGCTCTTCCATGTTTTCTTGTTTACTACCCCATGTTCTCTTCTGCATCACAGACAGTGGGATTGGTCTGGAGAGCGGGGTGTTTGTTACTGCCATCGTCCAGGGCAGTCCGGCAGCCAGGGAAGGTTCTCTGACAGTTGGAGACAGACTGATCGCTGTGAGTCAACGTCTTTTAAATCCTCTTTCCCCCCCTCTTCCTACAGCTCACACAGCTTTCCTGGGCGTTCTTGTTCCATTCCAATATCCACACTCCAAACCCAGATAAGGCAGGATTTGCTTGAGTATATGAAATAGAAAAAGTAGAAAGGCTCCTCCTTTTATTAAATCCTCAAACACTGTTGCAGCTTTGGAGGGCTAGGTGGAGCTGTCCTCGCACACACAGCTGCAATATATCCACACTTCAGAGTTGGGGAATAGGAAGGGAAGAGACAAGTGACAGAAATGAAACTGCGCATCTCCATCTCTGTCTTTGAAAAGTGGCCTTGGCTCTTATCCTTATCCTAACCTGCCAGCAGCAGCAGAAATATTAATCCTCCTGTTAATTCAAATGTAAGCGTGCACTACTTAATAAAACCAGAGGACGTGGATATCTCTCTGCTCACCTTTTAGCAGCATAGCGGCCGCATCACTTTAGCCAGGAGAACTGATATGCCAGATGATAGCTCAGCTGCAAAAGCAATTAGCAATGGTAAGAACAGATGAGACCTTAATCATAGAAGTGTATCATGCATGTAGCTGTTAATTACATCACCGTATCGGGTTACATATAACTTATTAAATGCTTAATAGTGTTTGCAAAAGCAGAGATTGAATCCAGAGTGCTGAATCCATAATGAAATATGCATGGGCTGCAATTTAACATCTGTAGCTGAACCCCATGGCTCAGAGGTGACTGTTTCTTTTCCCAACATGTATCAGAGGTCTTCTAGGTTAAGGCAGAAAGTTCTTTGGTCGACCTTATATATTACCCACTTTCCCCTTTCCATCTCTGTCCAGTAGTATTTTTATAACTCCTCTCAAGTCAAGCCTATTGTGATGGAAATGTGCCGATTGCAGTGTGAGGGTTCTTTAGATTGAAAAACGTCTGGCCTAGATTTCGTGTGGTTTCCGTACTGCAGCAGAATGGGACCCATGCACACTCATGTACAGGAGGTATATCATCTGTATGTGTGTCTGCACATGTGTATCCATTATATTAACTCACACACACACCATAAAGGAAAATCAAAACAATAACAAATGCATTATTGTACTATTGAAATAAGACCCTGTCCTTATTTCCAGTGTCTTTCTCTACTCCCCAGATAAATGGCATTGCTCTGGATAATAAATCCGTAACGGAGTGCGAGGCTCTGTTGAGGAACTGCAGGGACTCACTCAGCCTCTCTCTCATGAAGGTGAGCCACAGTCATCTCCCTCTCTGAGCTCCTTTACCACTTCACTTCTGCTGGAAATCTTCAAGGGCTGCTTTGACTTTCACTTGCCCTAGATAGCAGTTTTCCAACTTCACCTGCTACCGTTTGTTACAACTGAGTTGGGGCTCCACATTTGATTCTTTTGCGTTTTGAATTGAGAATCAGTGCTGTGGTTTGTTTCAATATGTCATTTAAAAAACCCAAAGCTCTGTTGATTAAGAAGAAGGATTGGTAATGCTAGTTTGCTGCAGCTCATTCCTTCTTCTGTCCTCCCCACAGTTCTTCCCTCACAGTACGTCAGGCCAGAACATCTTTGAGAGCCTGCGCGAGTCATCAGAGAAGTCCAACGGGCGCGTTCACCTGTCAGAGGTTCACTCCCGGAACAGCCGCAACCTCAAACACAACAGCTCCACGCAGACTGACATCTTCTGCCCTGATTTTGGCAGCGCCAGCACCACTAGCATCTCTGGGGAGAGGAGGAAGGTCAGAGGTCAAGCCGATGAGGTGGGGGTGTACGGGGACATCAGGAAGCCCTTCTCCACAGGCTCCCTCCACGCCACTAGCCTCCGGCCCGCCTCTGACTTGGGTACTGGCCGCTATGGCCCCAGCGCCTTCCAAGAGTGCTGCCCCTACACCAAGGCTCCTTCCTCCTTGCCCTATGACCCTGTCTCTCCCTCAGACTGCATCACAGTAGAGACCACCCTGGAGAAGAAGCACAGTGGCGGCACGTGGCCTAAGGTAATGGTGGGGGGCATGTCGGTAGCGCCAGATAACACTAGTCCAGTCGCAGCAGCAACCCAGCTCTCCATCTACAAATCGCCCAAGCAGAGGAAGTCCATCTTTGACCCCGACACCTTCAAACGGCCCGAAACGCCCTCCTCTAAGATGGAGTACATGGCAGCCAATCAGATAGCGGCTGTAGCTGCTGCAGCAGCTTCCCACTCCCCACAGCCTTCAAAGACAGAGTCCCTCTCCTCCTCATCCACTCCAACCCCTCCTACCCCACCCACTCGCAGTGACTCCTTTAAATTCAAACACAAACATCAAAGCAGTTCCGCCTCTGACTGCACTATCACCTCAGATGGCAAGGGAGAGGCCGCCATCTCCATGGCAGCAGGAGAGAGAGAGAGGAGCGAGCGAGAAAGGGACAGGAATGGAAACCACTACTTCTTGGACGGCAAGGTCCTGACCTCAAGGAAGTCATGTGACGAGGACATTGGCCGAACCAGAGGCGAGGAACCAGAGGTGAAGAGACCGCGCCCTAAATCTGCCCCTGCCCTCCGACGCAGGATGACTCCCCAGACTATCACCCTCCCCACCTTCCAGGTGAGTTCGTCAGATCTAGAATCTTAATTTAGTACATTTGTACTAAATAGTTCCTCTATGTGAGTTTCTGAAAAGCCTCTGCTTCTACTGCAGTACCTGCACCAGTTCAGGCCAGTTTGATCAGTAGCTTCTCTAATGAAGAGATGAGGACAGGATGCATTTGAGAAGTGTTTGAATTAAAAATGGGGCCAACATTTCAAATCATCCCAGTGGGCCAGAAACAGCATATCCATTTTGTAATAGAATTTACAGCCCTGTCGGAGTTATGCCTCTGGGCCTTGCCTCTTAGCCAGCACGTCGGATTGATTGATACCTCTGCACTGGAACAGCCACCCAACCCAGAAAGCTGAGTCGGTGCTTGGGGCTCAGACAGCCTCGCCTGGCTACCTCCTCTGGCCCCAGAGCATACAGGAGAAAGAAGTGGAGATATACTTCCATTTTATCGTTTTGGGATCATGTTCATGCTGTCACTTTTCTTATACTAGTGCAGTGCCCGTTGGGATGTGCCCATTCGGACCGGGGCGATTTTCTCGAGAACCGCTTGTCCGATCGACTTTGCACTCGACACTGCGCTCCGTAGGGCCCTCAGCAATACACCTGCTGAGTTTAAAGTGGATTGGGTGAGCGGTTCGCGAGATAATCGAAGGACAGACACAGAGGACAGACACACAGACAGACAGACTTGTCTCCAGCAAGGGGCAGAGGATTTCGCCCTGAGAAATAAAGTTTTGTTACCCTGTTGGGGAAAATTGTGACCATTTCTTTATCTATCAGTCGTCACAGAGCTATTCCAATGATGAGCATTCTCCAGAGCCCAGGGACATGCTGCGCTCCTCCCCCAACCGCTCCCATAGGCACAGCGTAGGCTTCGTCCCCACAGTCTACAATGGCAACCTACCTCCTAGTGAGTTTCTCACATGCTTGTGTACACAACACTTACATAGACACACATTTGGTGTTTATGAAAACACCTATGTACCTATTAATTAAAAAAACAGATCACAGATTTCCTCCTCTCTAACATGGTGTGTGCGCTCTGTCATGTCAGATTCAGCCCACCGGGGTCTATCTCCTTGCCCTGCCGTGACGGCCGTGATGAGGAATCCAGTGTACACAGTGCGCAGTCACCGCGTTCACACCAGCAACTGTCCCTCTGTCGCCTCCCAGATCTGCCACCAGCACACCCACACCAGGTAACTACCTGACCCACACTCGTGGCTTCCTTCAAAACTACTTCAAAAAACCACTTAAAAACTGATGGTTTAAGTCAGGTGTTCTTAAATAGTTCGGTCACGGGTCTGTTTCTGGTGTTTCCTCACATGTCATGATGACTGGTATGTCTTTTCCCCAAGGGCAAAATAACTTCATTTAAGTTGAAAATAATCTGTTTCTTACTGTTGCTTTGCCATAATGTTATGTATTTGCATTGTGTTAGATTTAGGTCAGTCCATCAATTTAATTAATTAAAAACTGTGAAATATATTGTAAGTGCAAGATAAAACCTGTATGAGCATTGTATGCATACTTTTGTGTGTGTTTTTCCCCCTTTTTTTTCTGTGTAGCCCGCAGCACCAGGGTCGTCGGAGTCTGGACCTTAGCCAGCAGAAGCGTGCAGGCGAGTACTCTGAATCCTCGTCATCGTCACGCAGCAGCAGAGCGTCACACGGTACAAACTCACTGCCCTCCAGCGCACGGCTCGGTCAGTCTGACATAGCACGCACGCACACACACAAACGGCATACACTCACATTCCCTTTCTCTTTTCAGATGTTCTATCATAGCACTCACTACTGTATCGTCTCTCCTTGTGACAGGTTCTTCCAGTAACGTCCAGTACCGCACAGAGAGGATCAAAATCCCCTCCACTCCCCGCTACCCTCGTTCCATGCTGGGGTCAGACAGAGGTATTGTATTCACCATTTTAAAACACTAAAAACCCTTTAGAACTGCAAGTCAGTAACTATAGTTGAAGCTGTAGGTTTTCCCTTTACCTCTGTTTCACAACACCCAATTCTGCTGTAACTTAGGCATGCTGGCTGTCTAGTAAGATATCAGTTAAAATTTTCCGTTTGAGGTTTTACAACCCTTTAGTTTGGCAGAGGGAAATGGATCGCTCAAAAAGCAGCAACCTTAAATGTCATCTGCTGGGGAACAGTAAAGGTGGGAGTCTCATGGAAACAAATGTTTAACCAGTATTGATCATCCGTCTAAGTATCTCACTCTGTGTATGTCAACATGTTTGCAACCTTGTTTCAGCCTCTGTAGCCTCTGGTTACTACTGAGTAATGAAACTAAGACCTCCTTTACACCTGGCGTTAACATAACATTCTGAGTGGCCGGATTGTGCTCAGATAGAGCAATAATGGATCCAGTTACCCATACTTCCTCTGGAGCTGGTCAGAGACATATTTGGCCACATTAACAACAAAGAGTGAATGCAATGCATCTCCAATCCACAGATAGCAACTACGTAAATGGAAATAAACTTTCACACATGGATCTAACCAGGAAGCAAATGCAAATCAAACGAGTGGCAGACAGCTCAGATAGCAACATCCTTGTCAAAAATGGACTGTGGATGGAGGACAAGTGAGATGAGGTGTTTACTGTCCTTTTTGAAGGCTGTATATATTACAAAAGGATGAAATGCATGGCAAACTGCATTTTGCGAGGGAAAGAGAAATCTGATTTCAATGTGTATACCAGGGATGCCTTTTAATGTCAGATGTAAATGTAATCAACTAAATCACATGTAGACATAATCTGGATATTGGACACATGTTAATGCCAGGAGTAAAGGGGGCCCAGGAGTAAAGGGGGCCTTAGACCCTACACACCCTTATTCTGTCCCTTTCTGCACCTCTTTCCCTCAATCCAGGCTCTCTGTCCCACTCAGAGTGCAGCAGCCCCAGCCTCATCACACCTCCACAATCACCACTCAATCTGGAGACTTCCTCCTTTGCCAGTAGCCAATCACAGGGCTCAATTTCCACGTTACCCCGGATCTCCGTTAGCCCTGTGCCAATAGGGGAGCGCAGGAAAGACAGGTATGGCAAAAAATGGTGCACAAATAAACACTGAAGAAGGTTATAGGCAGGGATGCACCGATCAGTTTTTCTGGGGCCGATGCCGATTGTTGTTGTTTTTTTGTTTTGTTTTTGTGATTGGCCGATCACTGATCCAATCCACTGCGCACTCATTTATTTTTTTGCAGTGGTCGCCAATAGAAATGATTCATTTTACCCTGACTTTCTACCAACAACGACACATCATGTAAAAGTGCACAGCAAGCATAAATAGTAAAATTCCAATATAGCACTGTGTTTAACAAATTGTTCTTATGGCTGCTTGACATATCCATGTGTAAATAAATCATAGGTTTATCAAATTACATGTTAGTGTGTGCGTGATGACTGAGGTGCTTACTCACCGATTGCCACTGGTAGCACATGAAACGTTTTTCATTGTCCAGTATATTAAACTGGTTCTAATCTATGATTATAGGCTTTGAAATTCAAAACACAACGTCAAAAATGAATGAAATGCGAATGAAATGAGAGTATGCATACAATGCTTAACATTAGTAACGTTCTGCTGACTGCAGCAAATTGGCGCATCCTTTTTACGGCATACATTCAACCACTTTCCTGATCGGGCAATTGAAATAATGATAATGATCGGCCAGTTATGATCAGTGGCCAATCGATCGTGGAGCCCTAGTTATAGGAGAAGGATACTGAGGAAATGTCTCTACAGATGGTGTTGTAGGTAGTGGGAGAATGATGGAGAATATGATAATGGTCAATTTAGAAACGGGTATGATATCTCCATCTGCCCTAAGGGATCCTCCTAGGCTATGTTAAATGGGGTTGCCAGGCAACAGGTCTATCTTGGTCAGAGCTGTGCAATCCCTCATAAAAATTCAGTTTGAAATCCTTTGAAAATTCTTTAATACTTTTATGGAAGCCTATTGCAGTTTCCAGGAGCAGTAGTGATCTGCCAGTGTGTTGCTATCATTTGTCTGTATTTTTCTTCCTCTGCTTCCATGCAATTTGTTCAATTTTTTTCTCCTACATTTCTTTCCCGTTTTTGTATCTCCACACCTCACTGTCTTCTACACTGTTTCCTTTTCCTGTCCTCTCTCTCTCTCTCTCTGTATGGTTTCTCTCCTCCATTCTCCTCCTTATCTTCCTCCTGCCTCTCTGTACCTTCCGCTTCCAGATCTCTATACCGTAACCGATCTTTTCTAAGGATTCCTCTGGCTGCAAGGCCGAGGTTCTCCTCTCTCAGGAGCCTCAGGTTCGTTTTCCCTCACAGTGCTACAAACAAGGGAATGCCTCTCCCTTCCCCCACGTTTACAGTGTTCACATGCTTGTGTGCCGTTGAGTGTATATATAGAAGTGTAGAATAATCCAATCCAATTTACGTATGTGGAATGTGAGGGTGTTTTGTGATGTTTCTCACCCACCCCACGAGCGCGGTTTGATTTTCAGATTGCGAGTTCTTTGCATGCTATATCTCGTACCTCACTAAAAACATCCAGGAAATAAACTAGGATAGCCCTGATTAGCTATACTTGGTAGGCCTGGAAGGTTCAGTGTATGTTTGTATGCATCTATAGAATCCACTTGGCTCACTCCATGTCAGAAACCCACTTGGATCTCAAATATTGCATGCAATGTCCATGCCCTGTGATGACGGCATGGCCAATATGCATGTGTATTTTGGTCTTAAGCCAAGTCACCCTTTAGTCTGCAGTATGTGTTATGCAACAATATTTTTCAGTCCTGAGCTTCTGGGTCATGGTCTTGTTTGTACACCACTACACTCTGTTTACCCTTGTCTCTGGCTGATAATCCACTCCTCTTATCTGCCCTCATGGAATTGTATGCCATGTCCAAAGCCAGCTTGTTGTGAAGTCACAAAGTCATGCAAATCTCCTTCATATGAAGGGATTTCACTTGCCCATGCTTTCATGATACCGTATACCTCTGTACTGTAAGAAAGACTTTCCTAATTCTTCATTCCGTAAGCCAGTTGTAAACTGGCGTTCTGGAGAGATGATCAATTTACAGGCCTGGGGGGAAAAATCAAGCTCAGGCTCAAACACCTAAACCTTTTTCAATTAGTCTGTCTATTGAACATGTTTGTAAGTTGGACCTGTTTTGATGTCTGTTTGACTACAGCAAAACCCTGGGTAGGAAGTAACTCTCCAGAGCTGTAAATAAGTTGGTCAGCGCTGCTGTGAAACCCTGAGTCCACTCACCTCACCTTTTACCCTCCCGGTCTGCTCCTGCGTTGTATCCTGTAACTTCTCTTCTGTGATACCAGTCATTCATACTCATTCCTCTCTCCCGCCAGGCCGTACTTGGAGGAGCCTCGCAACGTCATCGTGCACAAAGGAGCGGAGCCTCTGGGCATCTCCATCGTCAGTGGTGAGAATGGAGGGATCTTTGTCTCTAAAGTTACTGGTGGAAGCATTGCCCATCAGGCAGGGCTGGAGTATGGAGACCAATTACTTGAGGTATGAACGGCCTACATTGGATTTAAAAGTTTAAGCCTATCTTTCCCTTTTCTTACAATTTTATATCATTACCTTGAGTCTAAAAATCACACTAATATTTTTTATGTGTAAATAATTAATAAATATCTCTAGTGCCCTCTCCAACATAAGAGCTACAGGGTGTTTTGGGCACAAGTGGCTTTTCCCCCCCTGAGTGATGACTAGAAGGCAGATGCCTCCAGATGCCGCCTCCAAGGCTGCTCAATACATCAGTTCGCTACCTTGCAGAAAGCTAGTATTGTTTAAAAGCAGTGTGTTGCAGCCTGGCAAGCCTATAGTTGATTTCTAGCATTGTCATATTTAGCAGTAGTAGTAGAATATCACTGGTGTGTTGCGTGCATAATCACTTCAGTGAGGGATACAACAGGGATTCTGTTATGGAAGAAATCATGTAAATTATCACTTTTTTCCAAACATTTAGCTTCCCGGCAAGCTAGTTGGCCATTCGCCATGGGGTCATCCCTATGTTCCCTCAGCCCTATGTTCCCTCAGCCCTATGTTCCCTCATCTTATTCTAAATGGTCTAAACTCTTAACCAAATGTTTGTATTTGTCAATTTAATCAGTTGTGTATAAAAAGAGATAAAATTAGATAAAAAATGCGTTCCGAAAAATTAACTCAGAATTGATCGCGTTATGACGCGACAACTCCTGGAAGTGCAGACTCCGTGAAAATGATTTTGTTTACATGGAGCGAGTCCGGTCAAGGAAATCACCATCACCTATATTTTTGTATGGGGCTCTAGCCTGATTGTTTTAGGGTGTCATTTTGTTGTTGTTGATTATTTATCTCTCAATATACATAAAAACTTTTGGTTAAGAGTTTAGACCATTAGACGTTGTTCCCCATTGTCCGAAAAAGTTGCTAGATTTGTCGCTTGTCGCTTTTGAGAAATAAATTTGCCCGCTGTTGTCAGTCTTGGAAGAAGTGGCTGCTTCTCAGTCCCTTGTGACCGTTTCTAGCAGCCAGAAAGAACCACTGCTCTGATTGGCTGACATTTTTTCTCAGTACAACTTTGGCAGAACAACTAAACACAGTTTTCACTTTTTTACTGTGAACCAAGAACATCCAAGAGTGTAAACCTATGAAAAACTTTAAATTATCAATTTCTAAAGATATCCATCCTTTGAAGTAAAGAGGATGTAATGGGAAATCTCATAGACACTGATGTGGGCCACTTTAGTTGTTTTTCTTTACTAATGGTGGCTCAGACGGGAAGTGAAGCCAGATGTTCGGCTCAACGGCAGCAAGGTGGTGCCTGAGCAATCTCTGCTTGCGCCCCCTTGATCTGCAAATCTGTTCAATATTATCATGACGGGTGGTTAATGGCTCAGGCGCAAGCATCATGTAGATCAAACACAAAATAATTTTCATAAATATGCATTAGAGACTTTACATAACCACAACTAGGCATGCATTGCTTTAGCACTTCTGAATTACAAATTGGACTACAGATGTTCCAAGGCAAATAATGGCTGTCTGGTGTCTTTATGGAACATACAGTATATACCCTCTTTTGTTAAGGCTAGGAAAGTGGGTGGAAAGGCGATCCCTTGACAACGCTCAAGCGTAACTTCCCCATTGAGTAGTAAATAATGACTTAAAACTGTTAATGGACTGGGTGAATACAGTATATATCATCATCCCTCTTCTTTCCTTTTCCTCTTTTTCTCTCTGCTTTCACTCTATTTCCCCCTCTCTCCTAAACTCTCTCCCTACTCTCTCTGCCCTTCTTCCTCTATCAGTACAATGGCATCAACTTGCGGAACGCTACGGAGCAGCAAGCTCGTCTTATCATCGGCCAGCAGTGTGACACCATCACCATCATGGCCCAGTACAACCCACACATGTACCAGCTGGGCAACCACTCACGCTCCAGGTAACACAGTTGTATTCTGTAGAATTTTTTGTAGATGTGGGGGTAATTTTGAATCTGATCCCCAGGTTTGCTCCTTAGCTGATTCTTGGATCAGTTCCATTAAGTGTTGCAGTTTTAAGAATGACTCTTATTTATATCATTATATATGGCCAGGTGTGCTGTAAATGCACTTTTTGTTTTTTTGGCGGAGCAATAAGGCCAGATGATGAATTTTCATTGCGTTTAAATTTTTCTAGCTGAATGAACGTAAAGGGAACACTGAAACATCCAGGTGTTAAGCATCACCATGTAATTAACTGTGTGGCTGCTCGTCTTTAAAGACGCAGTATGTCTGGTAAGGGAATGGCACCCCATTCTGTCATTCCTCATTGAACTTCTGGTGCCGTGGAATGCCGTTATTATAGATGGAGCAGAAATTTTCCATCTGTTTGACTCAAGCCCCTTTTTGTGGAACCTTTTGTATTGGTGCAGCTCCCGCCTGGAGCCAGTCAGTACTCAGTCCACGCCGCAGGGGAGTGGGGCTACCACCCCTGACAATCACTCCACCATCGACACTCTCAGTGAACAGGACGAGGGCACCCTCACTCCCTCCTCCAAGCAGACCACCCCCACCACCAGCCCCCGCAGCTTCATCAGGTAACAACACATACATGCATTCCCTAAACAAACATTATTATCTACACACCTTACCATAATAATAGGTGTGGGGTGAGAGGGATGCATTTATCATAAATGTATATTGCATTGTTCCACACCACAGCATCACTCCAATATCTCTTCCACTGACCACTTCTTGTCCCCCAGAATGCCCTCTGAGGGCAGCAGGAAGGTGGGCGAGCCGCGACTGGTGACGGTGCGCAGGCCTGGGGTGGAGGTGGGAGTCACACTCTGCGGAGGGAACCTACGGGGCGTCTACATAGAGAGCCTGGAGGAGGACAGCCCTGCCAGGGGCCCTGGTGGCCTGCTGCCTGGAGACCTCATCCTGGAGGTATGGACACACACATGCAAGCATGCCCACGCTCGCACACACATGCACGCATAGACACACTCAACCTACTGCCTGGGGATCTCATACTGCATGTATGGAGACACACACACACACACACACACACACACACAGCTATATGCACACACCTAGTCACACGTTAGAGACTGATATACTACTCTACAGTAAATTACATTTGTTAAATTAGTTTTTAGTTGATATCACATTCACAAGACCATATAATCTCATGATAAAATTGTGACTATTTAGTCCTTAAACCTCAAAATTATTGGTAACAAATGGCATAGTTGTGGATTTAGTAAGACCGTATAGAGGTGAAGCTATAATATCTGTTTCTTCTTGAGGTGTTCTCAAAGCTAGACTCTTCTAGGCTGTGTGCAGTAATTGTTGAGGTCTCCCGACTGTTACAAAGCTTTTTGTGCCATTGTTATTTCGGACTCCACCCGTGTTAGTGCCGCCAAAAGGCAGTGGCATTTTTCCTGCCTGTCATTGTTCTTCATTGATCGCCTGCTCCTCTCCCGTCTCTCCTCTTTTCTCTCCCGTCCTATTCATTGGTGATCCATCCAGAGCACAGCAAACTCCTAATAGGCAATTTCTGGCATGCTCCCACTTAGTGTTCTGCCACAAAGGGCCAGCTATCTGAGCTGTTGTGCATCTTTGTCATCAGGCCACACAGCATCAGCCTCTCCTTCAATCTCCCAGCCTATTTGGTTGCTGCCCTCTGCATAGCACAAATCAATAGTGGGACACTTTAATAAAGCAGAGAGCTTGGAGGAAATGTTGCTGTTTACCATGTGGACCCCTCCCAGGCATTGCAAATGATTTCACAGATGAGTGTGAACACTCACCAAATCTCTCTGCTCCTCTCCCTGAGCATGTCTCTGTTTTTCACAGTGTGATGCAAGTGTGGTGTTTTCTTTTTAAGCCAGTTTGTGAGTTCATTTAATCTTCTTTTTTCTCTCCTTCTCTTGTCTTTCAGTATAACTTGGTGAATATGAAGAATAAGACTGCAGAGGAGGTGTACGTTGAGATGCTGAAGCCTGCAGAGACGGTCACACTCAAGGTGCAGCATCGCCCAGATGACTTCAGCATGCTCAAAGACACCCCAGGAGACGGCTTTTATATTAGGTACACATATATACACACACGCACACGCACGCACACAAATCATTGTTGGGTGTTATGTTTTACAGCTCCATAAAGGGACCACACCAATTTCCCCCCAAGCAGCTTCTTCTCTACCCATGCAGCCATGCTGCTATATATAGACCCACCTCTGGAGCGCCCCATGGAGAAGCCTGGAGTCTTTTTCATCTAACCAATTATGTCCCAGATCCACTGTCTCACTGTAAAAATGCTAATCTCAACACAAATTTAGGTTATCTATTCTCTCTATTCGCCGCACACTAGATCCAACACCACATTCCATTTGGTGCTCAGTGCGTTTCAGGCCCTTAGGAATATACTGTATATGAATGTAGAGTGAAGCTCTAAAGTTGTCACATTTTGTTGTTGTGAGTCCGTTTGTGTGCGTTGCCGCAGCTGCCGCAGTCACTTGTCATACAGGCAAGTAGGCTTGTGATGTCATCTGCAGTAAATACACTCGGGCCGCCTGGCTGTCACAGATATGCTGCTCAGGAATGACTTACGAGGCTCCAACTAAAGGAGGCAAGGCCTATACTGCGGATGGATTAACTCACTCTACTGCTTTTCTTCCCTCCCTCCCTCTCTCTGCTTCTCTTGTTTCGTTCTCTCTGCATCTTTCTTGTCCGATACTTCACTGCCTCTTTCACGTTATCAACTTTATTCTCCTTCGCTCCTTCATTCTGCCCAACTCTCACAACCTCCCATCTATCCTATCTATCTCTCTCTCTCTCTCTCTCCCTCCCACCAGAGCACTTTACGAACGGGTGGGGGAGGGGGAGGGGGACCTTAGTTTTAAGAAGGACGACATCCTGTATGTGGATGAGTCTTTACCAAAGGGCAGCTTTGGGACCTGGATGGCCTGGCAACTGGATGAGAACGCACAGCAGATCCAGAGGGGCCAGGTCCCCAGCAAGTACATGTGAGTGGAGAACACACACATGCGCGCAGAAATACACACATTTTGGCACTACTTGACACTTCCTTCAGCATCCGCGACCATACTGTATGTCATACTGCTATAATACATGCTATAATATGTAGAGTCACCTCTCTCACATATTTTTGGGACTGTCCTTTTCCACTGTATGCAAGGTCCTGTTGTCCTCGTACTGTGTGTCTATAGCTACTGTGAAATTCAATATATCTCTGCACTGATGTCACCAAGCTAAATTCGTGCACATTTATTGTACTTGGCGAGTGTACTTGTAATGACATCATTTAGATTTTTGATTTATTGCTTTATCAAATCCATCTGGGGGGGAAAATCCTCACAATTGAGCACTTCTATGGGTTTTCTATTCTTTTGGGGACATTTAAGCCACAGGTAAAAACACAGGTCTCACTCTCTCTCACACACAAAGCCTTTTTCTGTGTGTATCCTCTTGGATAAGATCTTATGTGTGTGTGTGTGGTGCAGGATGGACCAGGAGTTTTACCGCAGACACAGTGTGACGGAAATGAAGGAAGACGGCGGCTCCAGTAAGACACTCTCTGCAGCGGCCCGCAGATCCTTCTTCAGGAGAAAACAGAAACACAAACGCAGCAGTTCCAAAGACAGCAAAGAGATGGTGGCTCTGGACGCCATCAGCACAGACTCCATCCCCTTCCTAGATGGTGAGGAGAAAAGTTCAGATCTTTTTGATAAAATGGCTCCAAACATCAAGATGATGCTAGGCACGTCTTTGCTGCAAGGATATTGTATGTCAGTTAGACTCTCAGGCATTGAGACTGCAAGGGAACAGGGATTGGGCATAGTTCAAGATTACAGCAAACATTTTTTTTAGCTTTGTATAACTTGTGTGTTTTGTGTGTCAGACTGTGTGAGCCTGGCATACCAGCGGGTCCAGAAGGTGGAGTGCACCTCTCCCCGACCGGTACTCGTCCTCGGGCCGCTCACTGACCCGGTCAAGGACATGCTGGTCAAAGAGTCTCCTGGGAAGTTCTGCAGATGTGTACTGGGTGAGTTCACCTCATCCACATATTTGTCAGCCATACAAAGCTACAAAACTCTGGTCATGCTAGTCCTATGGATAAGGTATGGTTTAAAGGTGCTACATGAACCATTTTTAAACATCAATATATTAGGGGTGGGACAAAAAATCGATACAGCGATATATCGTCGTACTTCCTCTTGCGACACGTTATCGATACACTGGCGCCAAGTATCGATATTTTATTACATAGACTATGTACTACTACACAGCAGACATCATCATCTGTAACACTGTTGATACTGTGTTTTAAAATTTTAATCTTGGTTTGACACACTGGCAGACTAGACCTTTGACTAATATAGATGGAATTGTCATTAGTTTAAGTTTGTACACTTAACTCGGGGAAAACCCACGCTGTCGCTGATCTGCTTCGATTACATTCGTTAAGCTACTTCATGTACCAGTAAGAGTTCCGGTTAAAGCGTTTAGCCGTCAAAATAAAAGCCCGGAAATGTAAATAACATAGGTTTTGTTTTGCCTTCAAAATAAAAGCTCGAAAGTTTCAAAGTGTAGAAATTACTCTATTCTATTTTTTTATGCTTAAGCACTGAAATGTGTCCAGCTTTACATAACAAGTTGATTATGCTTGTAAGTTGTTAAGCACTGTAAGCACATTTATCTATTTATTTTTAAAAAAAAATCCTGTAAACTTAATTTGCACAAGAGATTTTAGTGAGGTATTATTTTGTT
>OMLI01095440.1:0-15142 GCA_900302605.1 Rondeletia loricata
TATATAATGAAGTAAAATATAAAAGGATATTTACAAGATTTATACGATTCCAAATCACCTCAATCAGAGAAGTGGCAAATGTCAGTCATCGAAGGATGTAGGGAGCACACAGGGACAGTTTACCTAATTAAAACATTCTGATGCCTCTAAATCTTTTAAGATACATTTAAAAGCACTTAACGACAATTGGATTGGATGTTGCTATGTACTCCATACTCTATTGGCTGAAATGCAATCTCACCACTTATGACCCAGCAAATCCTTCCCCTGAATAATGATGCAGAACCCAACCCTCTGTTTGCTATCCATGTAGACTCTGATGCAGGTGATTCTGATATTGAACTTGACGTAACTAAGTCATTTAAATTTTTTACTATTCTTATTAAAATTTTTAGAATGTTTAATGCCTTTCCCTTGATACAGTACTGCTCATCCTGTCTCCTATGTTATGGAAGGTTTTAAGCTCCAGATCACAACGAATGGTCTGTACAGATGCATGTATTGTTCCTCATGGAACAAAAGGGGAATTGTGGAATATTTGTAATATTGGTAGCATAGGTGTCATCATGTGGCTTGCATGTAAAACACTTAACATAAAGAAGAGCCAGTTGAGTTCTGCACCCTTCCTGGAACAGTAGTGTGCTTTGGAAGTATTTGGCCTTGTGTATATAAGCTTCATTAGAGTGATTCCCTTTGAGAGAACTGCAAATACGCTTGTGTTGTGCTTCTCTCCGTGCATGAATAAATATTTTTGGTTTTTATTTGTCGCTGTGTACTTGTACACAGTGAAATTATTCCTCTGCATTTAACCCATCACAGATCCCCCCCAGATACACACACGTGAATACACTGCATACACACGCACAGGGTGGGGGGGCCGGAGCAGAGGGCGGCTGGATGGTGCCCGGGGAGCAATTAGGGGTTAAGTGCCTTGCTCAAGGGCACAATGGCAGGGACTGGCACCCGATACTGGTTCCAACAACCCTCCGGTTGCCAGCTCACATCTTGCCAGATTTTTTCCCCGTCTGGCTCGGGATTCGAAATGGCAACCTTCCAGCTTCAAGCCCGCTTCTTTGCCTCTGGGCTACCCTAGTGCCACCCCCAAGCTTTGATATGGACGGAAGACTGTTGGTGTGCTTTATACAATAATTATTCAATGTAGAACCTAGGAAGATAATCATAGACATATAAATTCTTCCACAGTACTTAACATCAACTTCTCGTCAGTATGGAGTAGTGTTATCACAGTGGATTTTAGGTCAATGGGGATTGCAGTTATCAGAACGAATGGTCATTTAAGCTTGTGTATTACACAATCACATGTTCAGCTCTGCTATCAGTGTATATGGACCTTTGGATCTGCAGCCAAATTGAAGCCGCTCCTCACACTCTCAGTTGAAACTCATTTGGAGCATGCAAGTTTGACAGAGCAAGGATCTGACTACTTCACTGCATTTAAAAAAATATATACATATATATTCTTGACGAGGACACATCCACATTTCAAGAACTGTAGCTATGGTATGTTTGATTTATAATCCATGTTACAAAACTGAAGTTAATGTTGAATTGCTTTGTTGAGCAGTTTGAATAGCTAGCGTATGAATAATGATGTTTAAACACGTTTGAAGTCTTTCTTAATTTAACACAAAATAAGGAATAGACATTTCTTTGAGTAACAGGCAGTGGTGGCCTAATTTTATGGTTTATTTCTAAATGTCTTTGCACACACTATCTTGATGTGCTCAGATGCCATCTGGTGGTCAGTTGCATTATATGTCTAAAAGAGCAGGCCGGTGTCATATGGGGTTAACCAAGTTTATGCTATTCAGATGCTATGTCCGCTTGTCCAATTTTCCTTCAGCTTTAAAGAGGGCTCTATTCCTGCAATGTGTGTAGGAATAGAGCAGGTTAATGTCAGAAATGGGTGTAGAAAACCCTGATTTCAATAAAATGTTGTGAGTCCCATGTCAAGTGTTCAGGTGACAGCTCTGTAAACTAGATAGATAAGGATTACTGAAGGGGAACTGGAGGGCGCAGACATGGAACTTACTTCATATCGTTAAACATTTATTGTAATAGCCCAATGGATGAAGACCTTGTATTCCCTTGTACATTTATGTTTAGCCTCTGTGATTCTGTCCCTGTGTGTGCTAAATATTTTTTGAACTGCAGAAACTGATCACAAGTTTCCCCCCTCAGGTGTCTAATGTTAATCTACTTGTTTTGTCTGAGGTAAGTTTAATTCTCGTTTTTAATATTTGCAAAACATATCCAGTTGAGATTGTATAGCCTACTATTAGTTCACTTATGTCTTAGTAATGACTTGATAACTCCCATGAAATGTATCTGTAAATCTACAAGAAAGATGATTGCAAGAGAGAAAATGTCACCAGCAGACGTGTTCAAATGCTGTAAAGCGACACTAGATGCCCTTTAATCTTGCAGGTCTAGCAGTGAGCAATACATGATCATTGCATGGTTATTTCTAATAAGGTCTTGCTGAATTTTGTGTTTTAGGGAATCCCGTCACACCTGGCCTTAACATGTGCCTTACTTTTGACCACTGTCACTGCCATCGGGTGGTACATCAGAGATTCCTACAAGGTCGACAACTTCAGCCAGAAGCATGTGTTCATCACGGGCTGCGATAGCGGCTTTGGGAATTTGCTGGCCAGACAGCTGGATCGAAAAGGATTCCGCGTAATAGCCGCGTGTCTCACAGAGGAAGGTGCGTCTGATTTGGCACGTGAGGCCTCCCCCAGACTCAACACCCTCCTGCTCAATGTTACCGACAGCGCGAGCATCAGGAGGGCGGTGCAGTTCGTGAGCGCGGAGGTCGGAGAGCGAGGTGGGGTGAGCTGGGCGGACAGCAGGGGGTATAGATAGATAGATAGGGTGCCAGTCCGAGTGAAGCACTGGGAGAGATAAAAGGATACTGGACCACCCCACCATCCTCCTACTGATGTGTTTCCCAAACCTTTTTTGGCTGAAATATAGGTGGGAGAAATGAATTACCCTCATACAATTTAACAGCTCTATTTATTAACACTTTGAATCCAAAAATCCTACTACAGTTTGATAAACAGTTGATCCACACTTTACTGTAGACTTTATTTATAGGGTAGATTCACTGAGCATGCATGGTATTTTGCAGCAACACCATATAGCACTCACACAGTTACACCTGAGCTTCCAGCCATAGACGTCTACTGTTGGCTATGAGCACCTCTGCTCAAGGGCACATCAACAATAATTGTTAAGCAAAGTGTTTGCTTCTACATCTCTGCTGTGCAGTCTTATCTCTCTACCCCCATATAGCATACCAGTTAAGAGACAAGAATATATCACTAGGCATCAGAGAGGTTAAAGAGAAGATGTTTTTGGTATACAATATGCAGAAGATTACAGGTAAGATTGTATATATTTTCATGGAATGCACTCTACTCTATTACACAATTTAACCATTTCCCATAAGAGGAAAGGAAAACTGAAGTGGAGATCTGCTGTCATTGGTAAGTACTTGCTGTTAGCCTGCCGTTCCCTCTCTTTCTCCCTCAGGTCTGTGGGGACTGGTGAATAATGCTGGGAGGTCCATACCCATTGGCCCAACAGAATGGATGCAGTTAGAGGATTTCACAAAGGTTTTGAATGTGAATCTGATAGGTGTCATTGAAGTGACCCTCCAGTTTCTCCCATTACTGAAGAAGGCCCAGGGCAGGGTGGTAAATGTGGCCAGTATTCTGGGGAGACTTGCCATCATTGGTGGAGGCTACTGCCTGTCCAAATGGGGAGTGGAGGCCTTCTCTGACAGCCTCAGGTACTGGGAATAAAACAGATATTAATTGATCACTCGCATCTGTTCTATACCAGGGCTTAGAGTCATTGATGCTGATGCTGTAGATGAAAACATTTCAGTTACACTGAAGGCTTTATTTAACCCTATGTATCTCCATGCAGTAAAACTAATTAACAGTGCAATTCCTATGCAGACTTGCCTAACACTGAAGGTATCATTAATACCTCAAAAGGCTTTAAGGGAAAATCCAGCCTAAAATTCTGTTTATTTCTGCATGGCTAAAAAAAAAAGTAAAGTAGCACACCAATTGCCTTAAAGCAGTCTGTGCATCTTCTTCTACTCAGGAGGGACATGCAACACTTTGGCATCAAAGTGAGCATTATTGAGCCTGGGTTCTTCAAGACAGCCGTGACCAGGCTGGATCTTATTGAAGCCGACCTGAAGAGGTTGTGGAACCGACTCCCTCAAGACGTGAAAGACTCCTATGGAGCTAAATACTTTGATGATTGTGAGTGGAAGTAAATTGCAGTCAGCTGATCAGTGTCTTTGAAAAATCACTGATAAAAATGCAGTACACAAAGTTATGATTAGAATTATTTGTAATTGAGAGAAACACTGCCTGTCTGCCCCTCACTCCTCTCCTTTGTTTTACATGCACTGTGACCTCCCAGACGTGAAAGCTCAGGACTTCTCCATGGGCATCTTGTGCAGTCCGGATATCTCCAAGGTGACCAACTGCATGCAGCATGCCCTGACAGCTCGCTACCCGCGCTCCCGTTACGGAGCAGGCTGGGATGCCAAGCTGTTCTGGATCCCTCTGTCCTATCTCCCATCATTTGTGGCAGACTTTGTCGTCAATGCGCTCCTTCCTGTTCCTAAAGATGAAAGGAATGTCCAAGTGAACCAAGTGGATGTTGCCAACAAATGAGCTAAATGACTGACTTACTCCCACTTTGTCATAACAAGCACTGCTATTGTATAATACTGTGTACTACATGGATATGCTGACATTTTCCTGTCACCAATGTGTGTCTGTGTATTCAGATGGAATGCAGATGAAAAATGAAATTGAAATGAAAGTGATGAAATTGAATAGCTCATTTTAATCACATTCTATGGAGTTCTATGGTTAAAACAAAACTGTCAAGACTGTATTACAAAATAAGAAATTTATTCATTCATGTCTCAGCAGCATCAATTTGTGATCTAAAAAAAACCCATTTGGGGATGTTTACAATGATCATTGATACAGTTTTTATGTGTCCTCATTATCATACAAAATAATCATTCTGCAAGTGAAGAATTTATAGCCCACGTTTAGAAGATGACACGTTTCAATCACTGACTCCATCTGCATCCTCAGGTCCTTAAGTCTTGAATATTATTGACTACATAAACTCATTTCCATGCAACAGACATGGACACATTCAAGTATTGTTCCAAACTATTTTTAAAAAGAGGCCATTGTTACAATATAATTTCTAAAATATGATCATATTGATTCAAATATCACAAAGTCAGGGAACGTAAAGTAGAAATGAGTTTGATTATGTTTAAAAGTAAGTACAATGTACAAGTATGCTTAGCATACTGTTTATAGTATTATAACAACAAAAATTGTATCTCATGCATCTTTCTGTATATATATTGGAGCACAAATCTCTGAAAATTAATAGCATAAATTAAACAATTGCCAATTTGTTTTGTATTGCTTTTTTTGTTTATTTTTCAGCCCTGAAATGAGGTATATAAACATGAAAGATGAAGTGAATACATCTTCAGTTTTGTTCAGTGGCAAAAATATATATAATTATTATCCAACTCATCTCTAATAACCTATCATGATACAACTACTGTACATTGACAATGCAGCTCACCTTTTATATGTTATTTTCTTTATGTAGCACTATTCATAAGATCATCTATTTCAAACAGCCTGAAGATATTGACAAAATCTTACTGTTCAAATTTACAAATATACAACATATTTATTAACATTTCTATCAGCAGCTTCAGTGCAAAGATATACATATTGTACATCAAAATAAAAATAAAAAAACAAAATCATTAACACAAGAATTGGCATAAGAAATATCAGAAGGCATCGTCACAGAAGACTTTGTTCTGTATGCTATAGAAATGTATATCTCTTTCCTAAAACAATTTGAGTTTTGTACACAGGCTGCATAAAAAAATAAATTCTGTGCAAAGTGTGTTTCTTTTCTTGATTCCCGTCTGTGAGAGTGGGGTTATACATCGCTGTCCTCTTTAACGAGGTTGGCTGTGTCTTGGAAAGTGTCCTCGGTTGGCGAGAAGGTGCTCGGACGATCCCTCTTCTGGGGTTTGGCAGGGGGAACGAATGGAGAGGGCTCAGTGGTAGAACTGTCCCCGCTGCTTCCTATAGCTTTTTCATCCTTCATCTGAAAAACAATTCAGAGGATAAACTAGCCAAAGGAATAGCTGTATCTGTTTAGTGACTGATGTCTTCAAAAAAAGTTTTAATTGTAACTAAAATGTACTAGACCCAACAGTTACTTCCCAAATGTTCAATAACTGGCCTGTACTTAATACCTCTGAATAGGAAGGGTTTTCAAACGTGGTGCTTGGCTTCAATTTCCTTTTGAAGAAGCTCCACTTGGACTCCTGAAAAGAAACACAAACAGTGAGATGGCCTTACATTATAAACTTAGATTACTTAGCTTTATGTGGCTGTAGAAAAGAGTCTCACCTGTACAGGTTTGGTACTGATAGTAGACGTATGCACAATGCCTGCACTCTGTTCTGCATGGTATGCTGGGTTCACAAAGTTGTTCTCCATCTCTTCACCACTCACATTAACAGTTACCTGTTTGAAATGTGACACAGTAAAAATGTAAGGTTGTAATATCAGTTATAATTACATGCTGCTGTTACACCCAAAGACGTCATTCCTAACACTTACATTTTAAGTTAAATTGATTTCTTGACCCCGCAAACATACCGTCAGGATTTGGACTCAAGTGTCTATCTCCGTTAGTTTCATAGTTATGGCAAAAATAAATAAATAATAATAATTGCCTAATGGTGGAAATCCCAGATCCTGATCATCATCAAAATCTAATGATTTGTCCACCAAATTTCATGGAAATCTGACAGACAGACAATACGAACTAATAACGGGGCGAAAACACAACTTCCCTGGCGGAAATAAATATATTCAGTGTGTACCTGTGTGGCGTGAATGACAGCGGGATCAGTAGACACTCCAGCAGCAGTGGCATACAGAGGGTTCTCAAATGTGATTGGCTGCCTCCCAGCTTCCATGGCGAAGTTATCATCCTATGGCGATATTGATTATTTTGATGAGATTGCTTTTTACATTCATTATAGTCTTTCCGTGTGACCTCAAATGACACGCCATTAATTTGTTAATCTCTTGTTTCTCAACTGCCGCTGAGACAAGCAGTCTTGGAGGTGATGTTAAAATGAATCACTTCTGTTAATAAATACCATATATGGCAGAGTTCCAAAGTCAATCTGGGCTTCATTGGTCAAATAGAGAAGCAAAAATGCTGATAGTACACTTCTGACGACTTCTGACTCCAGCACTCACCATCTGCATGGCCGTGTCAATGAATGACACCCCGATGTGTGAAGGTCCAAGATCCACATTATCACCCGAGCGAAACGTCACCCCATTCCCAGTGTCACCAGACTTCACCAGGCTGCTCAGGCTGGACAAGACAACAACGCTCCCGTTAGAACTTTAATCAAAATGATCCACTGTGCACCGCTGAACGCAACTAGTTTAACGCAGAGGTTTTCGTTCAAAAGCACATGCAGCGAAAGGAGGTGGGTGAGATGGGAGCAAAGACGAGAGCCAATATACCTGGGTAGCTTGGGCATGGAGGGGATGAAGGACCCCGTTCGTTTGTAGTTGAGGAAAACCCCAACAGCCAAAGCCCCAGTGATCAGGATGATAATAACTGCCAGTAGAACAGCTACAGCTTAAGACAGAAGAAAATGGAAAATATTCAGTTCACTGCACTTCTCATTTTGTTTAGTTGTACACACATTTCAAATAAAGTGTTGAAAGTAAACACTCTTAATAATATCTCCCTTACTAGTCCATTACTGTTAATGACTTCTGGATGACCCATTAGTTTGCTGAACTGTGCGGGGACGTTAAAGAGTGACGGAGTGTAATAGGATTGGGCTATTCATTAAGGAAATGTGTAATTTTTGCCAGACAACATCTTCAGTATTTGCTGAGCCAGAGTGTTTGCTAAGCTATTTTGTGGCCCTGAGTAAGTAGTAGTTAGACAAGCAAGAAGTGTGACTCCAACATTTGATGTACTCTTGAACAAGGGCACCCAAACTGCTCTAGCAAAGTTGTTCAGTAGTCAACAGATCGTGGCTGTTGTTGCACTGGCAGCTCCCAGGTGTGAGCCTGTGTATGTGTGTAATTTTCTATCTCCTCCAACAACTACTCCCCCAGGTTGTTGCTCTTAAGAATTTGTTTAGTCAACTTTCCTTGTTAAATACGGGTAACAAAATGTACCTAATTCATTATGGGAAATCAAGCAATCGCATTGTATTTACAGCTCTACAGAAAGTGGCAGTAAGGGGTATGAACTGGTTCATAAACATTTAATGAGATGATAAAAGGTTCGATGATAGGTGAATTACAGTACCTGTTCCTGCTGGAGCACCCCTCGACTTCCCCATCTCACAGTAACTGCCTGCATAGCCATATGGACATCTACACAAAATCATGATACAAGTCATTTTCTCTTTAACACTGGGACAACATGACAGCAATATCTTCACGTGTGTCAAGGAGGTGGAATGCCAAAAATATCAGCCATTATTGGGTATGACACTAACTGTTGTGAATGGCATCTGCAACTAAACTCACTTGCACTTTGGCAGACCCGCCTCATCAGTGTAGCAGGTCCCGCCGTTCATGCATCTGCATGCAAGGGGCATTGCAACTGGTGCCTCAATGGCTGTGGGAGTGAAAGCCACGCACACACACAATCAACAACAACAACAACATCATCACCACAATCTCACAAAATCACAGAGACACAGGAGAAGCCATGCATATATGGAGAATGGGATTCCGATCGCAAATTGCAAACGATCGCAAACAAAAACAGCCAACACGAGAGTCAGGCAGCATTTGCAGTCGGGCCGGTGATGCCACTGATTGTACCTGCGTCACATTCGTTGGAGTTGAAACCAACCAGAGAAGAGCCTTGTGGGCAGGAGCAGGTATATCCACCAGGCCGGAGGAGGCAGAGGTGACTGCACACGTCCTTACAAGGGTTGGGCACTAAAGAAGACAGAGCATAAAGGACCACACTGTTACCTATTGTTCAATGCAAAATAAGAGAAAATGATTATTGGAAAACATTTTTTTTTGAGAATTCATAACAAGCTGATGACATGTTTCATGACACATAAATAAATGTGTCAACAAACCTTTATAACAGCTCCACTAAACATGTTTGTACCATGAATACTTTTTGTTTTTTTCTTAACAATGATCATCCCCTCCTCTCTTCTGTACTTATTGCATTAAGTTTGAGTAAAAATACTTCAAATTGCCCAATATGAAATATTATGAAATTCCTTTACTGCAATTTTGTATGGGGAGTTTGGAAACATTTGAATCCTTTTAACAGATTGGCTTGTGCAGATGAATGGAAGGGACAGCCACAGACATGACTTTTTTGTGAAATCTGCAATGTAATGTTAATGTCACATCAATACATAATGAACTGTGAATTTAATTCTCATTCATGAATGTGCCATGAAGCATGCCAAGAGCCTTTTCTAATTGTGCTATGTAAACCTCCTAGCAAAGAAAACGTTTCTAAACTCTCTTGGTTCAAGGGAATGAGTCTGTCAGACTTTCTGATCCCCTCAAGCTTAAGTGTTAACATTTGCTTTCTTATTCTGTACAAACTATATTTGAATCCCACTGTTTTCTGACCTGACTGGTTGTGCCGGTGCTCCTGGTAAATGCGTACTTGAGTCAGCCAGGGGTTGATGGTCAGTACCTTGACTTTATTTCCGTTCCCAAACTTATTAGTCTTCCACACTTCACCTCTCTCCTTTGTTGTCCAGTACACATGCCCCTCAAAGATATCCAGGCTGTAGGGATTTCCAATGTCTGGAATAGAGGAAAATACAATACCGTTAACACACATTTTACAAACATCACTTCCATTTGAATCAAGTACAAATCACTATATAAAACTATCTCTGCTTGTATGTCTGCATCCTGGATGTCCTGCATGTCAGTGTTCTGACCTCCTGATATGATGATCTTCCTGTCTGTGCCATCTGGCCTTATGGACTCAATGATGTTTTCTTTGGAGTCACACCAGTAGATCCTATTTCCACTCAGATAGTCAAGAGCCAGGCCAGTGGGCCAGCCCAGGTCCTCATCCAGCAGAATCCGTCTGTGCTGCCCATCCATCCAAGCCGACTCTATTCTGGGTTTCCTGCCCCAGTCTGTCCAGTACATGGTTCTACCAACACAATAATCACAGAAACACAAAATGTATTTTTATTATGTTGACACAGAGCCTTCAAACAACAGGCTTCAATACTATACAATGATATATATTTTGTATGATACTGTATGAAGGAATGAAAGGATGCACACCATATATTCTGCCATAAACTAAAGCACAATAGCCTCATACCCGAGTGATGGATTGACAACAATTGCAGCAGGCTGGTCAAGGTCAGTATGGATCAACCACTTCCTGTACCGCCCATCTAATTTGGCCACTTCGATCCGATTGGTCCCTGCATCTGTCCAGTAAATGTGCCTGGAAAATGTGACAAGGACATACTGAGCAACTGAATGAAATTTAGAGCAACCTATGCGAAAGTAAAGTTCTATGCTTGAATGCGTGAAGTACCCTCCAATCCAGTCCACAGCGATGCCGTCAGGATTAGCGACGTATCTCAGGTTCAGATCCACCTCTTTCACTGGGTTGTTGCCGTGATCGTTGAATGTGGTCATATAGGCCCGTTTGATAGAGCCAAACTGAGATCCCCGACCCAGAACTGTCCAATACACAATACCTAAGGCACACCAGGGGAAACGGTTACAGCTGATGGCGACCTTGTTGCAGTTATCCTCACTGTGGTCAAACAACATTAAAAGATCTATATTGGTAGTCTTACTGAGTCCTACTCCCTCTGGATCCCACAGGTAGTCCAGGGCTTGGATGTGCTCAGCGTTGTCCACGTAGTCTGAATATTGCTCAGAGGACAGGTTGAAACGACGAATGCGAACGTTGTCTGGCAGCAGCAGTACTGGTGGGTTTCCTATACAGAAGGAGAGGTGTGGCGAATACTGTCAGCAATTTCACTGCAGATTTTGGCTTATGAACACTTTAATTGAAAATAGGGAGAGTTTGTGACGAGTTTGCCTCCATGTGTGTATGCCGAGCTCTTACCCTGGGCAGCACACTCCATGCCATGCGGCTCACCAACTGAGAGAAAGCCCTGGGCGCAGAAACACTCGTAGCTGCCCTTGGTGTTCCTGCACTCCTGGGGACAAGTCCCATAGACCTCACACTCATTCACATCTGTTTCCAAAAGCAAACACGGGAGAAAAACAGAGGAAGGTGAGAAATACTGAAAATGCAAAATAGAAAAGAGAGAAATAATTCTGTGCCAATGTTTAAATGGAGTAACTACATGGCTGAGGAACGACTGTGTCCTTTACCATCACAGGTGTTCCTGTCTGTCGATCTAGGTTTATAGCCGGGCATACAGGAGCAGAGGAAGCCTCCGTCTGTCAGGTCAGTGCAGTTGTGTTCACAGATGTTCTCACTGCAAGAGCGCCCACTGCCATGGTCTGATAGGAGCAGATACAACAATATACTGACTGTCAAACTAGGCACCGTAAAGGCAACTGTACTCATGTTCTGTTATGTTTTTAACTTTCTTTTATGTACCTGTTTGCCAAAATAGTTTCCAGTTAGGGACAGTCAAGTTGAACCCAATTGAAATTACCAGACATATTCACTGATTTATTGCATTATGACAATGGTGGTATTCAATTAACCCATTGCAAGATATGTTCAATTCATATATTGTAAATAATTTGAGTTCCAGTACTGAATGAATTGAATTGAATAAATTGAATAAAAAAGCTTCTATCCAGACAAAATGAATGAAAACTGCTCTTTGTTTACTGTACTTACGGCAGCCTAGCTCATCCGAGTGGTCTCCACAGTCATCATAGTCATCACAGGCATACTGTAGAGGGATGCACTGGCCATTACCGCATTTGTACTCATCATCCGAACAGGGCCCATGTGTGGGGTTCTGGCCTGAGATGGGTATTGGATACAGAAGAGTTTGAGGGCAGCTTGAGTAGATAAATGTGACCACCAACCACATGCAATACCTTAATATACAATGCATCCTCTGTCTCATACTCACAGTTTTCCTGTCTCTCGTCAGTGCCGTCACCACAGTCATCAACAGTGTTACACAGCTCATGGCTGTAGATGCAGCGGTTGTTGTCACAGCGGAAACGAAATGGAGACTCACACTGGATCTCCACTATGGAGGAAGGACAGAAACAAGAAAACCTTCCAGCGAGTTCACAGATTCAAACACATCCACTTACCGGTACAAATAGTGAGATGATAGGTTGTTCTATGTGATTCTGAATAGGACAACTTGGCAAGAATGTGATTTATCTGGGGGTAGCGTGTTATTTCTTACAGCAGAGGTGAAGCTCCTCGTCTGAATTGTCTCCACAGTCGTTGTCTCCGTCACATTTCCAGTGAGGCTGGACACATACGTGGTTCTTGCACTCAAACAGGAACGGAGGGCAGTATGTGCCATTGGGGAAGCGGGTCGCTGAAAATCGGAACCATACTGTCAAACTCAAAATCTGTGACTTTTACGCCTGAAAGTGAATTACCAAACTCATGATCCTCAATCCTGCTGACACCAAAACTAGGAGGTGATTAAAAATAATCTGTGCATGTGTGTTGTAGATATATATGGAAAGTTCTTAAAAGTGCAGAGGGAAAACCATTAGATGCAGGACACTCACGACATGACATCTCATCTGTGTAGTCCAGACAATCAGCATTGCCATCGCATTTGAAGCGTTCAGCGATACAGTGGCCACTGCCGCACTGGAAGTAGCCTGGGTGACAGGTCCGCAACTCTGCAACATAACCAAACCAGCACACAATGCATCATTACCTCACATAATAATATACTTCACTTCACTAATGCAAATGGAGGCCACTAGCTTAGTCTTCATGACTACAGTAAAGAGACATCCACACTTGCTAGAATAAAACAGAATGTATTCCTTGTCAGAAAGCCCTTCGTATTCTAGCAAGCTGAATAAATGAATGTTGGTGGTCCTGTCTCTCTATGGTGTGCTTCAAAAGGTGACGTTTTATTGCTTCTTTAGTGCAGCCCTCAGTTACTCACAAACAGCCAGACCCTGGGCCAAAACAAAGAGCCTCTACTTACCACAGTCCCTTTCATCCGAGTTGTCCTCGCAGTCGTTGTCATGGTCACAGACCCAACGGTCGGGAATGCAGTGCAGATTATCACAACGAAACTCGCTCTCTGTGCACGTGCGTGGAGCTGAGCGAAAACACAGAGGGAGGACAAAACAGAATGGAACAGTGTGGAATTACACAAATATTATCGAACTTTTTTTGTAGCTGTTGTTGCTAAACTAACATAACACATTTATCAGGTGGGTACTGTAAAACTGCCAAAAGCTTTTATGTGAATTTTCTCTTCTTAGATTCTCTACAATCAGAGACGGCTTTGACGCATTTCTCAAACAGCACTGTATCAATACCTCAATGAGATTTAAATTGCTCTGTATCATTTTCTTCCATATAAATACGCAGCAACATGCACAGCCATTTCTCTGCAGTGAGCTCATGGAATTCACTGGAGCCGAACTCTCATGGCTTCAGCAACGTAGTAACAAGGGGAGTGACACCACAGTTTCATCGTACAACATAGTGATTTAGCCCCAGACACTGGCTCTCCTTTGAGAAGCTACATTATCCTCATTAACTGGCATGTTCTTAGACTTGTTTAAATTCTCCGGGGCAAGGGGTGACAGACTCCCTCACTCCCTCTTCCTGACACGCTGAGGACAGCCTGTTTCTCTAGCAGCTGGTAAGACTACGTCTCACAGCACTGCACTGTGGACAGAAGTGTTGAGCCTCTTACAAAAAAACCCTGTTATCTGATCAAATGATAGCAGGACTATTCTTTACCATCAACACCCCTATTTCATTTGGATGATTCACTGGACCTGAGCTAAAATCCCACACTAAATCTGCTCAACAGACACGATGAAGCCCTATCTCCATACTCTCATCAGTGCTCAAACAGCCTCGTAGCTGACCTTTCACACATGTATTCATCATTGATTTATCAGTGACAGCACTCACTGCAGCTGCGTTCATCAGAGTTGTCCCCACAGTCATTGTCCCCATCACACTTCCATCTTAGTGGGACGCACTGGTGGTTGTCACAGCGGAAGTCTCCAAGAGGATCACAGGTCAGCTCATCTGAAAGAAGGGCAGGTATAGGAGAATGATTATGTATTTATACACTCAAAAAAACTCCAAACATTGTAAACATGCAAACAATACGTATTTAATATGAGATCAGATTAAATTAGGTTGTTGCAGTGGCAAAAGTAATATGATTCAGCGGGGAAAAGGAAATCTCATATAAGCACACAACTAGAATATAAAAAGAAGCCATAAAAACTGTAGAAAATAATAAAATAATCAAACAATAAAAACAATACACTATAAATAATTGGGGGATTATGTAAACATATGCTGCCAACAATTTCAACACGTTAAGTAGATTGTAAAAGTGTGTATGGGAAATAAATGGATAACATTTGTGTCCTTCTCCCAAGAAGAACAAACTGTTCAAATGAATAAATATAAGCAATACAAAAACATTATAACAGTGAAAAGTAACAGTGTTGCTGCTGCCAAGGCTAGGGAGGATTGCTGGAAAATTGCAAATAGTGTAAATGCGTAAATTCTTATCACTGCCCGTTAAGACACAGTGTTCATTCTTCTCATTGATACAATATTCTGTCGTCACATTGAGGCTGTGAAAAGATTTAATATTCACAAGGTCCGCCTCATGTTATCCAGGGCTGTGGTGATGGGAATATGAGTGCAGTCTATTGCATTAATCACTGTCGGGAATCCTATAAAAGAATTTCAGCACACTTAATATGCAACAGTAGGCCTAAATTTCATTCACTATTGATAACTATGGTCAACTAATGTAAGCTACCTTCTA
>OMLI01095470.1:0-17335 GCA_900302605.1 Rondeletia loricata
TTGGCCAAAATCTCAATGTTTTTTCCCTGTAAAATTGTCAAATATTTTGACAATTTTCATCTGCCGCTATGTACTGACCCATATCTGTGTCCCACCACAATTTAAGAGAAATCGGTGAATAATTATACAGTACCTTGCAGAGCGCTCACAAGCTCCATGTGCTTAAATAGGCCAAAACCACTATATTTGACCCATACAACAGTCAAATATTGAAATATTTTCAAAATGTTCGTCTGGTGCCGTGTACTGAACCATATCTATATGCTATCACAATTTGAGAAGAGTCAGTCAAGAATTGTACTGTGCAGAGCGTTCACAATTTGTGCCAAAATAGGCAAACATTGCAAAGTTTTTCCCCATAAAAAAAGAAATCGGTAAAGAAATGTGACTGGTAGAGCGTTCACAAGCAAGTGTCTGCGGCGGCGGACGCGGATGCGTGACGATCGCTGATCTATAGTATCCCCCGAATCGTCGCCGGGGGATACAATGAGTTGACTGTGAAAGGCTACACGGATACAGTATACAGGCCACAAGGATACAACCTTTCACAGCCATCTCATTATTATTTCATGCTTTTGTTTTAAAGGTCCCATAATATAGGAATTAAAATGTTTCTCCATTTCTATACATATATGATCAAAGACGTTTAATGAAGACATTATAAAAAATTTATTTTGTTTGAGTGGTTACATTTAAAGTTATTGCATTTTCAATAATCCATCCAATTTAGTTTCAGACAAAAGGGTAATTTATACTTCTGCGTCGAAGCTACGCCGTAGGTCTTTCCGGTGCCGGCGTAGCCCGCAGAGGCTGCCGCTGTAGCTTACGTGCACCTGTAACTGCGCGTAGAGCGACACAAGACTGTGATTGGCCCGCTTCGTATTTCCTCCTACCTGTATCCGGTTGATGTCCGCCGATAGTGAAGACAATGGAGCAGATCAAAGAGAGACTAGCTGAGCGGGTTTGCAAATATGTTCATTCGTAGGACACCTCATCTCCGAATTATAAAGACTACCAGATGTCACTGAATTAGCAGCGAGAAATATCCCAGAACGTGAGTTTCAGAGAATGTAAACACTACTACTTCTGTTGTTATTACTTCTGTGCTAACAAAGCATGCCACTGCCATCTAGTGTTTGACGGTCTACCGCAGAATCACCAACGCAGAACTATAAATGCTCGCACTGCCATAGACACCTATGGCGTAGCTTCGACGCAGGTATAATTCACCCTTAACTCCAGTCAAAGCATCACAACTGGACTGGTCCTGATTGGCTCCCCTCACTAAAGAATCACTGAAATCCGTCAAATCAGGCCAGTTTGCAGCATTTGAACTGACACACCCACTGGAAAGCCTCCACTCAGCAGGTTTACCTCATTTGAATTAGAGGAGCTGCTGTTGTCGGCAAGCATTGTGACCATTCTGCTTGTGAGGACTTAGTCTTAAAATTCATTAAATTTAACTAATTCAATTCAACTATATTTTTGCATTACTAGAGGAACAATTGATTGTGATAGTATTGCCTATATCAGCATTGTTGGGGCAGTTTGCTTATGGCAGTGAGGGCAAAGGGCACCAAGCTCCGGGCCAAGAGTGCCTTTTTTGCAGATCAGAGACCTGTGATTGCAGCCAGATCAGAGGGTAAAGAATGGGCAGACAGGGTTTTCAGGATCTTCTGCTATTACAGATTTTCAGGATCTTCTGCTATTAAGAGTGCTTTGCATTTTTACTTTGGTATGCAAGAACAGCCATAGTGCTTGGCTGTAGGAACTTCACTCCACTGTTGTCTCCAGTGCAAACTCAGTTCTGCCATGTTATTATCTAACTAATAAAAGAGCAAACCTCCATCTGTATCTCTCTCCGTCTGTCTGTATCTCTCTCTGTGTGTCTGTCTCCCTCCCTCGGACACCGTCGGCCCGACAGCTTTGTGGTTTGGCACAGGTCCTGGGTGGGGTCCCGCGCAAACAGTGACGGGGACTGACGTTGGCCCCGCCCCCAAAGGGCTAAAAACGGCCTTAAACGGGCATTGGGACTAGTATAGTATAAAACAAAAGGTACTTCGAGGAACCTTTAGAATTTCTTTAAACTGAAGCTGATGAGTAACTCCTCAGGCCCCAGCAAAAACAATGAAGCATTTAACACATCATTTATTTGTTTCAGATTTAATTCGTTGTTTTTAACTTTGTTACTAATGGCATTCATTGATAATGCACATGAGCCAGGATTGGGTGTTTAGGTATTTACTGCTTTAGAAAAATGTCTACCACACCTACAAACTTCCAAACCAGCATGTAACTGGTGTCCACATCCAATCATCGAAATGTACCCACAATATTCCCCTTAACATGACAAACACGTATACAAGATGACTCCAGGATCTTTGAACCAAAAGTTAGCAAAATGTCTAGCCACAAGCTAGACCAGAGCTACAAGCCATTTACTACTGGCTAACACCTCCAGCAGGGAAACAAAGTTTATTTGGATTTATCAGAGTTATTGTTGTTTTCATACCAGCAGCTGATGCAAACATACACACGGTGCACTGATTGCTTTGAGTATTTACCAAGATATAAATAGATATAGACAGTCTTTATTTCTTACTTTATTCACAAGGAAACATGAAAGACAATTAATAGCAAGCAGGCCCACCTTGATGTCAGAGCTGAAGTTGTTGATCTTCTGCCAGCCAGCGTTCTCCAGGTGGAAGTTAGCCCAGCGCAAAAGTAGTTCTTCTGGAGACAGCTTCATCAGGTCCTCCAGGGTTTCCCCATCTCTCAGCAAGGCTGCCAGTGCTGGGGAGGGGGATATTAATGATCAGCTACACCACTTCAAAACGACTTAACAACAGACCAAGAAATCCTAGATATAAGAAAACCTACTCAAATACAATGTTATCTGACATCATAACTATGCCTCGCACCTTCGTTCCTGCTGAGCTCTATGTCAGCAAACAGACCAATCTTGATGATCTGCCACAGCAGGCCCAGCACCAGATGGGGCTTCCCCTCTTTCAGGTCTAGAGCCCCAATGTTCACGACATGGCAACCAATGGCAGAGGCAGAGTTCAGGGCCAGGTTCAGATTCTCCTGTAAGATACAAAGCATCAGCTGGTGGAAGACTTGCATAAAAGTAAGAAAGACAAGCGACCCTCCCATATATTCATTGTCACTGACCTGTATTGTGAATGCTGTCAGCTTTTTCTTATTTATTGTCCTCTCATCAATAGTGTCTGGCACTGACAGGTTGATCATTTTGCTGTGCAACGGTAAAAAAACAAACATGAAAGGTTCATGAGGCATTTGATGCTGCATTCACATTGTGGCGATATGGAATAGATGGCAACCCGGATGTTTGTGGATAGATGGCAACCCGGATATTCGTGGTTTTCAATAGAAAAACGACTGCAAACTCCACCAATTCTGGCGGAAAATGCCGTCTACCGCACCTGCAGATGGAATGTGGCAAAAAATATATAATTTCCCCAACTTTTGCCCTCCTACTGTGGCAGTGAAGACAAACCAAATGTTTAAAAAATCTGGCAAAAAGGATGTATGCACATACATTTGTGTGCCTGCTCTCTTTGTCTCCTCTTCCAGTGAAAATAGTGATTAAGCAAAAGCTTTCGTCTTCTGACCATTTTGAGGTTCAGAAAAACTATTCGGGGAGAAAAAGATTTTGGTGACGCTGAGCCATTCCAATTTTCAACTTAATTTATGTTTTGTTTATCAATATCTCCTTGGCAATAGAAGGCAGTTTGCCGTCGTGGTTGACTGACATCCTGTGACGCTGACCTATGGCTTTTATTTTTTAGGCCACAATGTGTTGCGAGATGCAGGTATTTGACATTTATACAGCTCCCGTCAGAAGAGCAAACAGGAAGTCTCACCAGAGTACTACACCATCTCCGACAGCCTTGAAAAGAGAGTCTGTTTCAGGGTCCATGGGCAGGACATGTTTGCAGTCAGAGTCTTTTTCCAGAGCAGAGTTGATCCAGTTCACAAAAGCGAATCGCTCCTCCTCTGTAAGGATGAACATATTTAGACACCAGTTAAGACCGCAACATAAAAAGAAACAATATAATATTACATTGTCATTTATAATGACTAATTCAGGGCAATTTCAATAGGTCATATTGTCCATTATGGTTCCTCTACAGTGGGACCATCATGGTAAATGGAGCATCTCTGTCTCAACTGTACAAGGTACAAAGTCTACCATTTATGACAAACATTAGCAGTGGGTGGAGAGTGGAAAGAGATGGTGTCTCTTTGTGCAGCTTACCAGAGAAGGAGTGTTGCGTGCCTTCGCTGGAAAGCTCAGACGTCCCCCCAATGGCCCGGATCCCTTCTTTTCTGTTGATGGCCTTGCGGAAACTTTTAGCAATGTCACTGCTCTTCAGCTCTTGGAAGATCTGTAAAAACAATGTCAAATAGTATTCAGGGACCAATTACCACCATGCTACTAAAGCCCTACTTGACAGATGCTCATTGGTTTGAGGTGAAGTCAATTCACCTACAAGATTTTTTGTGAAACTTTTTTTGTGTGTGGTAATTTTAATCAACGCATTCATGTTTCGTTGGACAGTAAAGAGTGACTGGTGAGAGAGAGGTGATAAAATGCAGTCACGCCTCTACTCAAGGTGAGAGCCTTGTAAAATTTAATTGACAAATAAACTTCCTATCTTAAACATTTAAGTCTTCCAAAATGTAAATCTTCAAAAGATGGTGTAGCATGGTGTAGCCCATAATGTATCAACTGCGAAGAGTGCAATAAAACTAAATGGATGTAAGCCCATAATCCAATAATCTACTGACTGGCAATTACATTCTTGTGTGTGTTGAATGACTGTAATGTAATAAAGTAATACTGTAATCACACTTAAGTCTCTGCAATTGTTTTTTTATTCAATGACCAATGAAGAAGGACTTAAATTTGGTAAACTGTCTTAATGAATAACCTTATATTTACTTCATTATTTTATAGCTGGGGGTTGCTAACCCCTGGCCCAATTTCTCATACAGACAGATTTACAAAACAATGCATACTTATCACAATTAAAGGGAAATCAATCCAATAGCAATTTTTTAACTTTTGTTTTTTGGATGAGAGAATATCACTGTGTTGTAGAGGCTTACCAGTCCATTGGTTTGACCAATTAATTAGGGACTATTAGAACTTTTATAAACAATCGGTAATCGGTAGATGTGAGCACTAATTACATTCTATGTTGTTGAAAATAAATAATAGCGTTGGCTGATGCTGTTCATGGCAGCTGTCTCTCAATATTTGCTTATAGTGCTTTTGCAGTGTCAGCATCGCATAGAAGTCTTGACTAGAAAATTCCGACCAGAAATGTTTTACCCTGAAAGCACTAATTGAATCCTTCATTATATATATTGTACATTTTGCTGAGATGCATTTCTGCAACTCCATTAAGAAATCACACAAAATTGCAATTATTCTGATTCTGGTGAATCGATTAGCAATTCTTGCCATTCAGTCATAATTACTATTATCTTGGACATATTTCTTTATTTAATCCATTCTTCAAATTAGTGTTTACCTCTGGTGCTGCTCCTCTCTCACTCACTGTTTCACACACAGACTGTGTACTCCTCTAGCTAGAAGTGTATTTTAATCATCAATTGTTCAAAGATCAGGTAGAACATCCTTTGACCTTCTGTGTAAAACCCTCAATCATCTCCTCTACTTTTAGCGCTGTTTGCATGTCGTCGTCTTAACCAGCTCTCGTTAACTGTCATGACAATCAAGGTCACTAGGCAGACACAGCAGCACGGTTGGAACATCTCACCAGGATGGAAATACAACGCTTTCCCATCATTAGGAGGGCAGAGAAAACATTTTGAAAATCTAGTAAAATATTATTCATAAATATTGATAATTATATGACTTTTCCCAAAATTCAAGTCATTTACATCATATTATTATAAAAATGCCGAACACCTAATAATTGCTTCTTTTTTTAAAATTCAATTTAATTTGTTGAATTTGTCCAAAAGTTCAATGTGTTCATAAATAAAAGTAGTCCAGGATGAAGGTGGCTTGATCTTATTGTACTAAATTAAACAAATACATTTGTATTTTACCTTCGCACTCCATTCAGTGTTGTCAGCCTATGATTAGATTGTATTAAAAACAAAAAAGATGTCTCCTAAGATTCGGTATTGGCCTTCAAGCATTCAGAATTGGTCCACCTATGCTGCGTTGTACACTTTACTTAAGTGATTTCTACTGAGACTGAGCATTCACTAGACACCTAATCTAAATATTACAGCATTGAGTGTGTGAGTGCCAGTATGTCATTATGGTTATCAAGTGGGCACCTCCCATCACAGATGTTTCATGAAATTAGGCCCACGACACCTCCAGAAGGCTCAACAGTAAGAGTAAGTAACACAGCCACCATCCTCCACCCCGCTCAACACCAAACACAGCTGTAGTCACCCAGACTACACTTAGGCTTATCCCTAGTTCCCAACATTACCTAATAATTTCTAAACTCACGATTGGTCTCAACAACAATAGCCTAAGGGGAGCGTAGAAAGGTATGTGGTGTGAGTTCATATGTATTTTAACAGTAGTACACAATGTGCGAGTTGTTTCATACAAAGCTGCTTTCACAATACATATTCTATGTTAATAGGTCTGATACTTCCTGAGCCTGAAATTATCTTTGCTTCATCAGTGACCTCAGCCCTCGGTGTAGCGTTCGACCACAATGAGCTATTCAGCCAGGAATTGAGTGACTTGTTTAAATAGTCCACCGCACGCCACCGCAAACAAGCACAAGGTCACAGGGTGCCAGCTTACATTTTTTGTGCACTCTAGGTAGAAGAGGTAACCACAACATACAATCATGACCTTGCACAGAAGATAAGGATTTCCCCTGAATTCTGCAAGTATAGCAAAATGCAGACATTTGTAGCTTGTATTCACCTTCATGGGTATTGAGGATTTGTTCCAACACGTTCACTCCATGCATTTGTATGTAATCAGCTTAATATTAACTTATTTTGATAATGAATATCAAAACATCAATAATCAAACGCACTTGGTAGAGAACAAACCTCTGCCAACGCTGAACATTTCTCCACCTTGCAAAGCTGCAGCCCTATCTTCTGGGTTTGATTTTCCGAGAAAACAGCACGTGTTGTGAAAGCAGTGCTGTTTAACAGCTGACTTGGAATTCCAAGATGTTGGACTTTCCCGCCAGCAATGAACGCAGCATAATATCTCTGAGATAATTAATCTCAGCAACTGACTAAAGAAAGAATCAAGCATACCCTTGTTTTTTCCTAACAGTTGTGATATCATAAATAATTGTGGCTAAACCCACATAAGAAAACAGCTGAATCCTGAAAAGCTCCTCTCATCGTAAAACGATGACAAATGCCTAAAATAGTACGATTAGGAATGAGCCCATTACACTCCCCCCAAGTTCATATCATGACTGAAACATCTGTTGGGTGAAGTTAACCACTGCTTCTATATAGTACGGCTGTGACCATTAGGGCTTTACCTGAAGATAATTTTGTACATATATAATACCATTGCAGCAAGTTTACCAATGCAAGTCCTCCTCTCAATCTTAAAAAAACCCTGAAGGGTTCATACAACTTTTCAAGGGTTAAATTCAACCACTTCTAAGTGTGTAGTCAGAGCTTTTCGAACACGATAAAGTTTTGATAAATCAATCTCTTTTCACTTTGAGCTGTTTTCATAGTTGGCGGTAGGCTTGAACAATGATCAAATAAGCTACTTTTGCAGAAACACATTTTTACAATCATCCATTCCGTTACTGTGAGACATGTAAGGTATGAAAAAAACATGGTTGTGGTCATCTTTGGTCGCTGAGCAGGCCAAGCCTCATACCATGACACTGTGCATTTGAATTCTCAAAGAAAGAAAACACAGCTAGGTTTTGTTCAACCCTCCTGCAGGGGTATCTTAACATTTTGAATCCTGCAGCAGCCCTGTACCAGAGGCTGCCCATGTAAATTACTGCTCTCTCATCACTGGCGAAACAAAATACTGGAACTCACACCACTTTGCTGACCTCATTTCCTCATTCCCTGAGTGTTCAACTCTATTGTGCATGTAGTGAACATTCGGCTGCTAAAAGCTGCTATGCAGAGCGGTCCCACTCAGCAGCCAGTGGTGCTTTACTCAGAAAAGAAAATAGAGACCAACTCAAAGCAAGAAAATCTGACCAATAGGGCAAATTTGTCAAATTTGCTCTGCTGGTATCAACAGCTGTTCTGAGCTCCAGTTAACGTACCAACACAAACTCGTCGAAGCTGATCTTATTATCCTTGTTGCGATCAAGTTTCTGGATGATCTCTCGGACCTTGTATCCAGGCAGGGGAAGGTTGGCCATTTTGAAGAGCTCATGGAGTTCATAGTCACAGATAAAGCCATTGCTGTTAAGATCTGTAGAAACACAATAAGGAGGATCAGACAGGAGATATGGTACAATTGAGTCAAAGAGGTATTAGGTGCTCATGCAATTAAACAAGTGCACTAGCGCTTTATAGGTGCTCGGGTGGAGGGGTGGGGTGGTACGCATGACTGGAGTGAGACTACGTTAACATTTAGAACTCCACCTGTTAACACCAAAGTGCTGTGGTAGCACAGTGTTGTAACAAAGAAAATCTCAGAACAAAATATTTAATGAAAGCGTTGACTTAGCCACTACAGTTAGAAAATCACCAAACTACTTCCTGGTATGTGAATGTACAGCGCAGCAGCCTCAAGTTGGCAGATACTTGTTTGACTTCTACTGTACTGCCTGGTGTACGAGCGCACACTGTATTTCCCTTATGCAGGGCTCTTGGCGCTCTGCGCTGCCTAAACAGCGTGTACCGTAATTCCCCTAAGCACTGCACATTGCAAAAGGTGCTGCACACAAACGCACAAATGAACAAACACACAGAGCCTGACTCTCATAGCTAATAAAGTTCTAAAATAAAATTTCAAGGGGTATCCCACAGATAAATGTTGATACTGTAGGAAGGTCCTAGAAAGAAAATATACAATCAACAACAATTATGTCCCCCCCCCCATCTGTCTAATAAAGCCAGTGCACAAGCCCTCAACCCTCCATCTCTTTTCAGACAATCAAGGCAAACCCTTGAAAGAGATAACAGAAGGTTCAGGCATTTGTGTGCTGGCTTTATGAAATATGAACAATGAGAAAAGTATATAATCCTAATTCATGTTCTTTATACATTTTAATCTGTTCATAATAACCTCATAAAAATTTGGAAATGTGTAGGAGAAGCCAGCTGGGGTCCAGACTAAGGGGTGTTTCAACATCAATGCAGGGCCTCTAACAGCAACGGACTGGCGTAATAGTGATATTGACTTTTACTTACCAACTTTCCCAAAGGCCTCTCTCAGTTCTTCCAACTCTTCTTTTGCAATCTTTCCTGCCATTTTCCTGTGATTGACCTGAGGTGGTCAGTCAGAGAAAGGTGGGACTGTAGAGAGAGAAAAAAGCACTCAGTCATTAATGGGGACTTAAGGGGACAGTAGGGAGGATGTAGAGGAACCCCATCCTCACCGGCCTCCCTTAACACTCCTTTCAGCCCCTACAACTACTACAACTACTGCAGCCTCTTCAACCTCCCCAAATTCTCCCATGTCATCCCACTCCTACACTACCCTCGGCTGTTTGTAATTCACAAGGCTACAAAAGGGATCCGCACCCCAATACCTCCAGGCCATCGTTCAGCCCAACACACCAGCGTGTGCTCTGCATTCTGCCACTAAAGGCCGCTTGGCTCTCCCTTCCCTGGTCATCGCTCAACAGTCTCAACTTTTCTCCCTCCTCCCCAATGGTGGAATGACCTTCCCTCCGTCAAAGTCACTCCCCATCTTCTGTCAGAGGCTGAAAACTCATCTTTTCAAGAAGTACCTCACATCTCCCCACTGAATCACATCCCCTGTTCTCTACTCACTGCAAATGCTCTAAACATCTCTCTCCTTAGCTCTTATTATATTTCTTCCTTCTCCCTTACATGATCATTGTATGGTCCTGTCTGTTTCACAGTCTAGTGTAGAGCCTCTATACTGTGGAACAACCTGCCCGGTTAGCCAAATTAGTTCAGCATTTTAAATCACTTCTTAATACCCATTCTTATAAAATTCTTTAAAGCCCTGGACAGATAGGAAGCATCAGTGGACGCGCGTCTTTTGATGTACGGCATATGACGCCACGTGCACACGGGAGATTTGAAGCATCAACACAGGAGGACAAATAGAGGATCAGCTGGTCACTCCTGCAGTTCATGGATGCCAGAAAACACTGTTTCCCGTATCGACGCTCCACAATTGTACAGAGTTCTGAGCTGAAGCTGGGAGCCATGTCAAACTGTTTTGATGTGCCACTTGCCTGCAGCCACTGAGAACAATAGCTGTGTTTGTTGACACTAGCGTCTGACGCTTTCTATCTGTCCAGCCAGGGCTTTAGATTCTTAATTCTTTGTCCTTGTTTATTATTGTAGTTTTTATGTAATGTTTTTTTATCTTTGTAAAGAGCTTTGTACATTTTGTTTTTGAAAAACTGCTATTCAAATTAAGTTTATTATTATCAGCATTATTATGGTCAGAGGAATATATGGCCCTGACCTAGCACTCCTTACTATTGGTTGCTTGTAATTTTGGTGATCTAGGATTATTCCTGAAAACTAAGCTACTAATAATGGGAGGAGATGGTGATGCTATCTAATATTATATGAATACATAACAGCTAGAATATTTGTGTGACCTCTGTTATATCTCCAATATTCAAAGAGCATGATGACCATAGATAACATTAAGTAATTAACCATTTGAGACCATCTGGGTAATGTTTTTACATTTGATCAGTGAAAAGAGTTCTCACCACCCAGAGAGACTCATCTAGATGTATAAATACTTAAGTTATAAAGCAAGGCCACAGCCAGTGGGACTCAATCTGTCAGTTCTTTTTCTTGACAAGGGAATCACCTGGCTGGTTCATAAACTACTCTCAGGCAAAGGAACCATCTGAATATCACTTAAAAAATAAGGAATTCCTCTAAGCACCTCCTTCCCATGCTCTGGTGGCAGAGGAATGCAATAGGCCCGGGCAGAGTGTGCTTCACTTATAACAGAGGTGAGGAGGGTGTGCTGTGCTGCCTCACTCTCACTCTGGATCCAAGGCTAAACTGGAATGACAGCATTCCTCTCTGACCGAAGTTTTCAGACAACAAAGCTCGGGCCAACAAAAAAGGTTTAGACTGCAATTAAGGAACACAGCTTTTCAAGACAGAAAGTGTCCTGATCTCCTGATTTGAAGTACAGATCCTTAGTTTTCACAGCATATTAGCACATTCATGATTAGTAAAAAATATACTGAAAACATAATCATTAAATATAAGCCTAATAAAAGTAATTTACTATTGAACTGGTAGATTGGTCCAAGGGAATTTGGGGATCCAGTCCACAGAAGCTACTAACAGCACAGACACACATTCAAGCGGACAAACAATGGACAAAAGTCGTGAAACTGTGCAACCTCTTCCATGAATGAGACTATTGATTGTATTCAGGAAAGATGATTCAACAGTAGCCATGCGGGGACCAAGATGTGACTCAGTTCACACAATGCTATTTTTATGATCCTAAAAAAGGCTATGATATTATCAGGTGATAAAAACAAACAATTCTAGAGCAAGTTCGCCCAACAAGGCCAATCAAATGACATCATGTTTATGTTGTTTGCATTAACAATACCAAAAGCAGTAGAGAATGGATTCTAGGTAATAGCAACAAGGCCAGATTTGTCAATTTAATCAGCAACATATACTTTTTACATTTCACTCAATGAAAGAGAGAGAACAGAGTGTTTTTCTTCTACAAATCAGGGAAAGTACAAAGTCCTGACTAAACGATTAGGAAAATGACGATGCAAGAGTTGCTATATTTCACTTTTCTCCAGAAGGATGTGAAATGAGGCTGCTGAAGTCAGCCCAGCTACAATACAGCCCTACAAACATTACCTCATTTGCCAACCCTTGTCACACCCTCGACAGGGAGGGAGAGTGGGGGCAGAAGAGGGGTTAAGTACATAGGGCACAGATGGCAACAGACAAATGTGAGGGATATTATTGGTGGTACAGAAGAAAAGAGGGTTTGTAATCACCATCATAAACCAAGGCAATAAGTCCCGAGTGTCCGGCTCCAAAGACAGTTGCTGTCCTTGACAGCTGGACTGCTTGCTTGGAGAGCACAGAAAAACTCCTGCACTAGCCCACGTTTGCCTGGAAGCATGATAATACCTCTGATAGAGTTCAAATACATTATTGAAATGTCAATACAAAAGGCAATGCTGGTACAAGTACAAGAGTACAACAGAGAAGAATGATGCTATCATGCTTTTGACTTATAGTTAGACAAAACCATGTAGAAAACAAAAATTGGGAAAAGGTTTCCAAAATTTCAGCATGTTGCATTTCTAATTGAATTCAGCTAAACTAAATTGTTATTAGGAGGGACTCAAAATGACCCAAAAGCTCCATAGGGATGTTGTGATATCAAGTGAAAACAAAATGCAAACAAATGCAAGTATTTCCTTCCAAGTACCAGCTTTAATTGCGAAGCCAAAAATAGCACATCAACACCATTTACAATTTCCTTTGATGGATCTTTAAGTCAATTTAAAGAGGAGGGCTGTTCCCAGATGGAAGAATAAAATGTGTAGAGGCAACAGACCCCACCCTGCCAGTGTTTCATCCACAGTTACATGGGAAATGTGAGGCACACACAAATAGATTGGGCACCCTCCCCAAGTGTGGTCAAGTTCATGTGCACACACCCAACAGTCTGGAGAACATGGACATTTTCAGCCCTGTCACAATCACATGCAGATGTGAAGCTTACAAAGACTCCATAACACTAGCCCTTCATTTCCTTTTCAGGCTGTGTGGGTAAGATAAGCACAACCATGCTGATAGGTAAGGAAGAGGTGGTGACAACAAACAAATTCAGTTTACACAACTCAAAATACATCACTTACAGCCGCGAGCATAACACCCTGGATTGTGTTTAGGGTTATTATAAAAGCATCCAAAGCTTTGGATATATGGTGGCTCATCTTGGAAATAATCAAATTAAATGGCCACATGAGAGGGATCCCTGACAGTCAACAGCTAATCTTTATAGCTCAATCAAACAACTTGTTCTATAAAGTGAACCACTCTTCACCAACTGTGTAAGGAAAGAAGTGTGTCACATAGTTACGTCACGTGCAAGCAAAGGTGTTAACACAGGAATCCTTAATACCCATCACAAGGGAATGTCATTAGACAGGTTACTGAGGTCCTGCTGAAACAGTTGGGTTAGGTTTTTTGTGCTTCAAGTAACATTAATTGAAAACCGGGTTATGGAACCGGCAAATAAAACAAGAAGAGCTCGAAAGCCTGCCAGTAAATAGCTCGAGCACTTTCTCTGCATTGAGTAACAGCTGAAGGAACCTGTTTGATAAAGCGGGACAACCTGTTAATTTGCACAGGTGTGAGTGTGTGTAAGAGTGGAAACTAACATTATGCACACTCCCTCTTCCTTCTTGACTATCTGGTTCCTCTTCAGAGATAATATCACAAATTGAATGTCTGCATTTAAAACACCCAGATGCTCTCACATGGGTTTGGAGCATGAGCAAGGCAAATCACCAAACTCACAGATCTTACCTCATCTACTGTAAACTGTACACATACCACACATGCACATACATAAGCAATTTGCACACACCGATCACTTTAATGACAAGCACAGTTGCAATGAATTTGAGCATTTATCTTTCCCACTAGAGATGTGCACTTGTTCACTGCTGATACCAAGAGCACAACTTTGAGTATCTCCTGATACTGACAATGAATCTAAAACAGACTTGCGTATGTCTTTAACAACTAAACAGCTGTTAAAGTTTACCATTTGTATGGAAGCACTGCTCCTCCACGCCCCCCAAATATAGTACCTAAAATACAAGCTAAACCAAGAGAAAGAGCAAGAGGCTGCTGAACAATGCTATCAAGAATCAACAATAGTGAGGGAAGGAATAGGACCAGCAATGAGCGAAGATCGCACATGTATCACACTTCACATCCTAAACGATATTCAGCAACTTACAAACTTTGTTTGTTTTTTGACAATATCACACAGCCCTGTTGTTCAACCCCTTTCAGTCAGTGATGGCAAATATTCAATTGTGACTCCAGATGTAACTGTCTGTGGGGGAAATCTGGTCAATCAGTTAGTAAATTGGTTTACATAGGCTACTGTTTTACACAGGCACCAAGTGACACAAAGTAACTAAAAGGGCTATTTCAGTATTAAAATAATCACAAACCATTACAACATCATATCAAATTAAATAAAGACCACAATTAATCATACCAGTTGCCACTTTACAAACATACTTGAGCGGGTGCGCTCTTTTTTCATACAACCGTGAGGCGAGGGAGGAGCATGTCTATTAAATAGAGGGTAAAACATTTACCAGGAAGGCGCTGTCAGCATACAAAGTGTCAACAAGACAAACGTGGCAGATCTGTCATTACGATCAGAAGAGTGAATTGTGACCTTAACAACTGACGGTAAAAAGGCAACAACACCGGTTATACACATACACCCAGCATAGAAGAGGACTCGGTCCACTTGATTTAAGCTATCCATATGTTTACACTGTGGACTGGCATCAAGAGTCCTTACCCTGCTGTGTGTGTGTTCATGTGGCCCAGTTGCGCCTCTTATGTACCGGGACAAGTTTTAAATGTAGTACAGGCTCCGCCTATGCGGCTGCCTCCGGTGTGCGCCGGTCGCCTAAAGGAGCAGACTTAGTTATGTCTCCCTTGTTCGTTGTTTTCACAGGGACTTCATGTTCACAAATATGGACTGACATTTCCAAGATCACATAGATAACGTGCACCTTCTCTTTAAAACGTTTCCTGGAACTTAACATCTGCCAAAAGTTATCTGGCCGCACTTCTTTAAAATTTCAATATTCCTACGAGCTGGCTAGCATCGTGACCAGAGGAGATGAATAGGCTACAGTGAAGGTGTAGCTAAAGCTAGCCGGCTAGCAACAGACATGCAAGTTTTATAGGCAGGAAACAATTCCTGTTTACCCTAAGCTACCTGTCTAGACAGAAAATAACGACTGTCACAGAGAACACAGATTAGAACACGGAGGTTATGTTAATCAATAGCAGTGAAACTAACTCTAACTGTATGTCGCTAGTTCTTAGACTACAAGTTGCCAGGAAATTGCTACTCACTTTCGGTGCGCCTGAAATTCCAGACAGCGTCCAGTCTGAGTCCTGCTGGAGTCCTGCCTCCTCCACGTAGAGACAAGTAGACAGGATGGAATGTTTCCCCCGCCCCTTCGATGACGTCGCCGCCAGACAGGGACGTTACGTTGGACGCCTCCTTGAGCCCGATACACATTCCATATCGACCTGCGCCAGAGATCGTCTATGTTTCGGAAGGTATGTCACTTGTTGGGAAAATGTATTCTTTGTAGAATGTTGATGTGTTGGCTTGTTAGCTTTTGGTTGTCAGTAGCATGCTAGATGACATATTGTTTGCTAGTAGCATGGTTGCTCTGGCTGAAGAGAAAGGATGTCAGCTGGGGTCCGAAAACTATCTTGTGATTAAAACATGAAATATGGAAATATATGAATATGTACCTCATGATTAAGACACGAGTTACATATGGTAGCCGGACTAAGTTGTGATTCACTGTTCTCAGCTCTTGGTATATCTGATCTGCTGAGCGGGCCGTTCCAAGCCAGCAGAATCAACTGTCCCATTACCTTATTGTTGTTGAAATCAATAACAAGTTTAGACATGATTGAATAACAGTGGGAGCTAGGGATAGGCCTAAGCATAAGTACAGGATAGCGTAGGTGAATTTAGCTGTATTTGGTATCGAGAGCGGGTGTCGGGGGGTTCTGGGATGCCAGAAATCAGGTGCCCACTTGACCCCAGTCACCCACCCGCACCTGTAACATTTAGATTAGGTGGCTGGTGAATGGTGCTGCCTGTCTGATGGTCCTCCTTCAGCTTTATGACAGCATAGGTTAATAGATCATTCTTTTGACATCTGAATTGGGCTTCTATATCAATGCTCGCCCTGGATTATGCCACAAATGGTTGCAACATCAAATCCTGTGTAAATTTTTTTTAAAGTGGGCGTTAACCCTGACACACACGCTCTCCTCTTGCAGTTCTACTTCATATAGAGATGGTATGGCTGTTACCATAGCAACCTATCCAGTGCAGACCTAAGACAAAGTTGTTATAAAAACTTGTTATAAAAACTACTAATTACTAATCACTACTAATTTGGTCTAAATAAACATTTGATGTTTCCATGAAGCTATCTGCAACAAAAGGCCATATATCTCGCAACTTTTCCAATAGATCCAGAAGAGACTCCGATACGCCACGGTTGGCCATGACGTTTGTGGTACGCGGAAATAGGGGCAGAGTGAGAGCTCTTTGTTTCTTCCACCTCTTAGGCTGTGTCTTCACCACTTCCTCCAAAACGGCGCACCAAGCACCAAGCCAGGTTCACAGTGATGTAGCGATAGTAAAAAGTGGGTAAACAGTGACATCGAGCTGGCAATGAAGTTGTTTAATTATTTATTTAGCAGTTATTTCGAAAAAATCACCAAGAGAAAAAAAACGAAAGATATTTCCAGAATAGTATTAATGTATCCTCTATTATGTTGAATAGACCATATTGTAATGTCCCTAACGAAAAACCACTTTCATTGCTATAATATTCCTATAATGTAGCCTACCTATTGGGACGTGTGTGTGTGTGTGTGTGTGGTACTTAATTACTTAATGGCACTTAAATGTATGGTATGTTTTTTAATCTCCTGTCACAATAGTATTCTAAGGATATTCCTATAGGCTTGTCATATATAGTTTATAGATTTTCTGGGATATTTGTATAGTGCCCTCCTAAAATTGTTCATAGGCTTACTATAATTCTTTTTTTAAAGGTTAACTTACATGATGCTGATACCATTAGGGGAGACCAGGGCTCGATGTTACACGGGTAAGTTGTCACAGGGCAATAACTAAAAAGATAGCAAGGCCAATTACACAAATGTTTGCTTTCTTGATAAGAGGCTTGAGAGTGGACATAATGCAGAACTTTATCAGAGACTGGCCAATATGTAATAGGGTACCACTGTACGTATATGATTTATAATTACATAATAAATCTTCCACCATGTTGTATCTTGTGAAAATCAGTGGTCATATTTATTTGACTCC
>OMLI01095475.1:0-26731 GCA_900302605.1 Rondeletia loricata
GACCGGCTACAACTGGTCCAAAATGCTGCAGGTCAAAGAAATCCTGTCACATCACACCAATCCTAGCCTCCCTGCAATGGCTTCCTGTCCAGTTCAGGATCCAGTTCAAGGTCTTAGTTTTCACTTACAGAGCCATCCACGATCCCTGCTTACATCTCTGACCTTATCCACCCCTATAGGACCAGCCGGTCCTTGAGGTCCTCTGATCAGGGCCTCCTGGTGGTGCCCCGAACCAGGCTAAAGACAAAGGGGGACCGAGCTTTTGAAGCGGTGGCCCCAAGGCTCTGGAATGAGCTCCCCCAGGACTTAAGAGCCTCCCCTTCAAATCAAATCAAAAATCAAAACCTGTTCAGGCTGGCTTTGGACTTGTACAAACCGGAACTGTTGATTTTGTTTTCCTGAATTTGTCTTTGCCTGTTTTTATGTTCTATGTTCTCGTAATGTTTTTATGAATTGTGAATTAATATATTGTTTTTAAACGTGTGAAGCACTCTGTGCATTCGTGCTGTGAAGGGTGCTATAGAAATAAAGTTTACTTACTTACTTACTTACTTACATAACTCGAAAACAAATAACCCTATGATGTTCATACTTGGTACATATATTCAGCCCAAGGTACCCTGGAGCTGATTCGATTTTGAGGTCAAAAAGGTCAAAGTTTAAGGTCATGGGTGTCAACAACACATATTCGGCTATAAGGCGCAAGTTGGCACCTCGCCCGAGTGTAGTCTAGTTGTTCCTGCAGCTCTCTGTAACAACAGTAACATTATCTCACCACTAGAGGGTATAATTTAAGTGTATTGGGAAACTTCATTTTTCATTCATAACTCTAGATGGGTAACGCAGGTCATGTAACAGTGAAGGCAGCTCCATCACCCTTACGCCCCTCGGAAGATCAGATCACAACCTGATACATCTAGTATCCAGACCCCATGCATGCTCATTGTTCAGCAACAGCCCATTGCCACCAAAACTGTGAGAGCGTGGTGTCAGGAGTCCGTGGAGGCTCTACGGGACTGTTTTGAGCATACGGACTGGAACCTGCTCTGTGGGGCATACGATGAGGATGCCAGGGCTCTCCCACTGCATTACTGACTACATTAATTTCTGTGTGGACACTACAATTCCCATGGAAATAATTCACTGTTTTCCAAAGAAAAACAACAACCTTGGATTACAAAAGGCATAAAATCCGTCCTCAACATAAAAAAGACAGCTTTCAGGCTTGGAGACAGGGAGGAAGATAAGTCTGTCCAAGGGGAGCTGAAGAAGAAGATATGGGACAGAAAAAAACCTACCAGGAGAGAATTGAAAACAAACTGTGAAACTGAACAGGTGTGGGGTGAGAAAGATAAGCAGTCACGCCAAATGGTGGAGAGGAACCCGGACAGCAAAGGAGCTTAACTTGTTTTTCAACAAGTTTGACACGGGGACCCCAGGCCAGCTCCCCCACCTCCCACCTCAGCATTCTGGCCTAATTGGGACTCCACCTACATTCCTCCCACCCCAGACTATCCATCTTGCTTGCTGGCTGGCTGTCCATTGTATCCGATGATGACCATCTATTCCTATTTGTGAGTCCTTTGGTGACTAAATAGTCTGACCCTGCTTGCACAGCTACGGTTGCAGACCGGGGGGGGGGGTGAATTATGCCTCTTTGCATGCTTTGCTACACGACGTTGTGTGCGCTGGTTTTCCATACACTTCACTCTCTGTGAGCAGCGAGAGCGCCAGAGGGTGCAGCAGGAAGCAAGTTCCTCCAATGAAGAGGGGTTGATCTGGCATCTCTTCAGTGTGGTCTTCATTTGGTCTTTGAACCCGCTTCTTCTGCCCACCAGCAGTGCGTTGTCCAAGGTGTAGCTGGCCGTAGAGGACTTTGCGCATGCCCAAGCCATCTGAGTTGATGGTAGTTCAGGGTAGACTCCACACTGCAACTGCCTGCCCATTCCAGCACTTCTGTGTGTGGCACTCTGTCCTTCCAAGTAATGCCGAGGATCTTCTGGAGGCATCTCACATCAAAGGCCTCCAGAGCAGGAGAAGATACCTGTGCAGAGATGGTTTTTAAAGTTGCATGGGGGCGCGCTTCTCCCAACGCCGCTGACTTGGTTGCAGAGATGACTATCCATCACACCAGAAGACAACACTATGGCCCCTGCCTCCCTCCACAACACATTAATCACTGCCACCCAGGTGAGAAGGGAGTTGAGGAGGCTTTGCACAGGCAAGGCAAGGCAGTAGGCCCTGATGGCATCAGCCCCAGGATGCTCAGATCATGAGCCAGCCAGATAGTGGAGGTTCTCCAGCACCTCTTCAAACTATCCTTAAGTCTAAAGAGGGTGCCTCCACTGTGGAAAACTTCCTGCATTGTCCCAGTGCATAAGAAGGGATGCCCCAGTGCTCTAAATGACAACGAGGTAGTGGCACTGGCATCACACATAATGAAGACTTTCAAGAGGCTAGTCCTGCAGCACCTCAGAGCCCTGGTGATGTATGCCCTTCAATGTTCATACCAGGTCCACATGGGGAGCAATGCAGATGGACAACGCCATGGTTTCCTATTTTATGGACCGGCCTCAGTTTGTCCGCCTCCAGAGTAGTGTGTCAGACATGCTGCAGAGCAGCACAGGGGTTCCCCAGATATCTGTACTGTCACATTTGTCAAACAAATAATCCCCAACGGGAAATAGAAGTTTCATTTTTATCTCATCTTAGAAAGGGGAGGATTGTTCATCCAAAATATATCTATTATTATTATTATTAATAATATATTTCTGCACATGGATTCTGTTATCCATGTGATTGGCATTGGCTAGAAAAAGGGATTAACACTGGATCTACCTTTTCAGTGACCCTCTTTGCCCTACCCATGAACATGCTGGTAAAGTCATCAGAAGTGGAGTGCTGAGGCCCTCTGACAGGCCCCCATATGAGCCTCTTTGAATAACCTGACAGTGACAACTACTTCAGTTGTTCAGGTTGTTGATGGACCTCTATGACCTTGAGAAACCCATGACCTGAATACAGATGTGCTTCAAGCCAGCAAAATCCAGGTCCCTGATGCTTAGGAAAGGTGGTGGACAAGTTTCCTTCCTCCCTCTGAGGAACTCCAATTCCATCCACAACCTGTCAGACCGCTGATTGTAGCCTGAGGGACACATCATCTAGTCAGTCAATGGCTGGCAGCAGTGGACAAATCAAGGCTGCCAGGTAAAAACAAGGCTTGGATTTACAAGGATCCTATAGCAAAGGTCTCTCTTGCTGGCATCTAAGTTAGGACTGCAGTGGCGGGGGGGCAGGATGCAGAAGAGCAGGCTGAGTCACAACATGCTAGTGGGGCCTCTGGTCTCTAGATGGACAGGACCTAGTAGCAACAACTCACTACAACAGGGCTCAAGACAATGAGCCAGTGTGGAGAAAGTGTGTGGTGGGGATGTAGCAGCAAAGCACATAGACAAAATTGGAAATCTATATGACAGTGTTCTGGCAGACTGAGCCATAGCATATCAAGTTCAAGATCACCCCTGGCTGGGTTGCCTAGGTAAGGATGTGATGTTGAAAGACCCAACTCCCAAATCCCCTGGGTTACATTACTGATAATATCCAAGTGCATCAGAAGGTTGATCTATAAACCAACTACTTGACTGATTTATCGATTATACGGCTATAAAACTAATATAGATAACATAGAAATGTTTGCCTCCAGACTTGTTCCTATAAGAATTAGCTTAATCTACTAATACCTCTGTACTGTTCTGCCACTCCCCCGGCGCTGCCATCTTCGCTCTTCTGTCTTGATAGTAGTGATTGCCACTTCTTCCAAAAGAAGTGTCTCCATTTACAGCTTTAAGTCATCTACACTGTACTGTTCTTTTAAACAATCTTCATCCTCATTATTTGCACTTCCCTGCAACCACTGCTACACAAAATAACTCAGTACATAGTGTGGATTTGGATCAGTTATAGACAATTCACAAACGCACTGTAATCCCCCTCTCCCATACACATAGTCGCAAGTGTACGTCCACTCACACCTATGCACATGCACAGACATTCCCGCGATGCTGTTGTAATTTGTTGTCTGGATGTTGCTGCCTGTTTTGTTCTTTCTTGTGCTTGTTGGTGCTGTTTTGTGTGCTCTAAAATGGTTTTATGATTTTTATGATTGAAAATGTTTGCCTTGCTTTCTTAATTTCATTCTCAATATCTGTAATGTGTGACACCTGTGTGTAAAATGCACTTTTAAATTCATCTGGTTAAATAAGGTTAAAAACAAATGTATAAATGACCCAAGAAACCAAACATAAAATTCAAACATCTTTATATCAACTCCAGCAAAAATACAAAGTTCTTAACATAAAAGATGTATCATTCTTGGGATTACCACAAATAAAGCAGTTATTCATTTCTGATATACAAAATCAAAATCTATAAATAGCAACTGTAAAGAATAAACATGTTCAAGTCTGATATTTGGTGGGTTGTTTAATTTAGATCCACTGAATGCATTAGCCTACATGGAGTTCTTAAATAACAATAAAAACATGATTTATACGTTTTGCATTTACAGATGATTACTCCCTAAAGAGCAATGACCATAATAAAAAAATAACACTGTGCTAAAATTTGTATTTTTTCCTTAGAAGATACACTAATGGAAGTTACTATTGTAGAAGTAAAGAAACTTCACATTATGAGAACATCTGCCACAGTCAATGAAGATAAAACAAACAAACAAACAAACAAAACAAAAAAAACATTTGAGACATACTGGGATGTACAACTGAGTGTGACAACTAGCCAACAAACATTATATCCAACTTGTGAAGAATAAAGGGAAGGAATTCATCAGCCAGTAATGTGCCATTAATGCCATGAGAGGTCACAAATATTAACCATATTAACCAACCAAATGTACACATTATTTTCAGAGTTTTGTTGTTCAAAAACATTGTTGCCAAAGTGATACACAAGCCACTGTCACAAAGCCAACTGATGGTTTTTCAGCAAAGCTTTATGACAGGTACCAAAATGTGCATGTATAGTCTTGAATGGGGTTAGTTTTCTGAAAGAACAAGGACATAAACTTAGTTCTGGATTTCAGCTCTAACAAGGCAATAGCTCTATTCCAAGAGATGCAAAAATGGATTTGCAACTGTCTTCATATTTACAAGACTTAACGCATGCAAAAGCAGGTAAAATGCTCCAAGAGAAGTTGCTATTATAAGCAGAGAACGATGAGGGTAATGGTCAGAAGCAGAAGTACAACATAAATCAATGTTAAAATTGACCCTAAAGAACAATAAAACAAAAACAAAAATGTACAACCTTTTGTTTTGTCATGACACAAAAGCAAAGAGAGAGCGCCTGTCTGCTTAAACAATTAACACACTCATGTCTGCTTCAACATCTAATACAACTATAATAAGAACAATTATGATGTTAATGCTCCGGGAAAAATGAGTATATAAAAATAAAAATAGCTCAATAGAGAGTAAATCAGAATAAATCATATTCAACATAAAGGACTTACACATTAAGCAAAGAGGCACATACTGTGCACTGTATGGAACGGAAACTATTTGCACACATGAAAAGAAGCAAATGCATGTTGACTGCCTCTCCAAAAACTGGAAACTGTTATAGCTAGAGGACTGAGGTTTCACATTTAGCAACACATTCTATTACTTTACACTTCATAAATAAGGCACCTGGTCACAACAGTCACATTCACAAAGCTCTGATTGGAAGACAGGCTGGAGATACCAATGGCCTAATTATTGTATGCAAAAATATTATTCAGTCAAAGCTGCTCTCCCATGCTTCTGGTATCATGCTCCCTGTGAAGTTATATTCTACAATGTTCACTAAATACAGAACATGCAATTGACCAAAACAATGATTGCTCATATTTACAATATGACACACAAAAAAAACAACAACAACATGGATGGTGAATTAATTTGCTGTCACCTTTATATCAAAGCTTCATAAGTTTCCCCAATTTGCAAAATTTGTTTTGATATGCTATTAATGTTATCTCCAACCATGTCGTAGAGCACTGAAATACAAAGCCAAAAGGGAAACTATGTCTGCTAAGCATCACATGGGACTTGTATGTAGTCCCTGAACATATATGTACATAACAGAAAATGTTCCGCAAAACAATCCATCACCATTTGCATTTTGACGTTGAAGCTTTACAAAAGCATAAATGAATCTCAATCAGCTCTTTCCTTGTTAACACATTTGCAGACTGAAAAAGGTATTCTCTGAACAGTTTGATGAGTACACAAAATAGTTACTTCTAGTCCTTTTGAATATATTCCAGATAAAATAAAATCACTAAATCCTCTTAATGAATGTGACCTCTGTCTACAAGTCTGCTTTATTTTGAATGTGACGTCCTGGTGCGCTTAGCTGGGGTCTCTAAAAACTCCTGAGCTCTCTTTGCTGCCAATTTTGGAGTCACACTTCGTGACAGTGAGGGTGCCTGACCTCTTTTTGCAATGGATTTTGGAATCCCACTTCTAGTCAGTGTGGGTTGAGCTTTTCTGACAGATTTAGGACATCCACTTTGTATTGTCATGGACTTTGAGGCCTTCTTTGAGGCATAATTGGGTCTCCTACTCAAAGGGAGTGGCACCACCATCTTTCTCTGGGACCTTGTCAGTACCTGGTCGGGTGAGATCGGGACCTTAATATCCATGCTTTGCTGTGGGGTTTCAACAGCATTCTCAGCATCTTTACTTTCAGTGACTCTTTGTGATGATTCCTTTGTTTGGATTTTTGCAGCATGCGCTTTATTCAGAGTGGATTTTTCCACCTCTGTTTTCTCTGCTTGTAAATGTTTTTTATTTGGGTCAACCTTGCTTGTAGATGTGTGGACAGGATTGAGTTTCATTTTTGTTGAGGACCCTAGTCTTTGAGAACATCTCTGTGGCGAATCAGCATCTTTTTTGGCCAGATCCCTTGAAGCTCTGCTACTACTCTGAGCCTTGACTGTCCTCTCCTGAACAGGAGGCTTTGTGGTAGTTTTTTTACCAGTCAATGTTTTCCCTCTACCCATTTTTGCAGCAGACGCTTTCATTTGTTTAGTAACAGGTAGGGGTGTTTTCTGTGCCTTCAGAGCCGACTTGAGATTTGACTTAGAGGCAGACTTGGAGGTGGTCAGTGTTTTCATACTGGTGGCTTTCAGGCTTTTTGTTGGGGTCTCTTTCAGCCTAACATTGCTTTGCTGAACCTGCATCTTCTCTCGGATGTTAGAGTATTTCCTCAAGATCCTTGCACTAGCTGGGTTCTTGGATTTACCTGAAGCTTTCTGAGCTTCACGTATCTGCACCTGGGATTCAACAGATGAGCAGTATGGCTTAGTCAAAGTCTGAGTAGCACTGGAAAGTTCTCTCTTCTCTTTCCCTTTGACTAGATTTGCCTCTTGCTCCAGTGCTTTAGCAATCAGTTTCTGACTCTTGGGGTTGCTCTTTACCGGAGAAGCGATGGCAAACTTCTTCAAATGTTTCTTTAGGCGCTCAGCCTGTAGGCTTGGGAATACCCCTTGGGAAGTCCCTGAAACACCAGAGGAGCTGTGGAAGCACAGCTGAGTTTCAGATGGAAGACGTGTATTCACCTTCTTGACAATGACAAGGGACTTTGTTTCCGTTGATTCAAGGAACCAGCGACAAATACTGGTGAGGTCAAAATTTTTCATGAAAAGCATTTGTACCGGTGAGTATCTCTGGTGTTCCAGAGACTTTGGTTTTCGTGTCCTGCGCTTGCTCTTCCATATAGCTGCCTGTCTGTCTGCCTTGTTTTTGTATTTTGTTGCTGGCTGGCCTTCTTTGTCCATTTGCACCCAGCCTTTCTGCATTTTATCATATTTTATGTTCAGGTTTGTAATCAAGTGTTGGTTTTCTTCTCCATTCAGAGCCTCCAAGAATTTGTGAGCAGTTTGTTTTAGGGGCTCAAGTCTTGGTGTGATGAAAGGTGTCACTGAGCTGGGGGGCAATATATTGCTGACAGACAATGGAGAGGACTTTACTGGAGCCTTAGTTATTCTTTCTGGCTTCATTCTGACAGGTGATGCTACATCTCTCCGTTTCCCAGCTATATTAAGAGCACTGGTAGAGGGTGTGGCCAATCTCTGTGATCTCAAAGCTAACTTCTTGTTGTCCACAGGAGGTGGTTGAGTAAGAGACTGGTTGGACATTTCAGACTTACTGCTCTCACTCCTTAATGGCATTCTCATCGGTTTGTCTGAAATGGAAGAACTGTTGTAATCTCCAGTTGCAGATTTGTCTTCTAAAGAGCATACCTCTGACTTCTTCTGCAAAGCAAAGTCACTTGCCTCTTCTTCTTTTTGGAGAACCCGTTTACTTCTTAATGGTGTACTCTGTTTTTGCATTTCGTTCTTTATGAGACTTTGATTTTCCAATGGACTTGATACCTCACTCCTAACTTGTTGTTTCTCATTTTTATTGACAACTGTTGCAACCTTTGCAGACGTAAGTTTCTGTTTGGTATGCAATCTACTTTCCACCTCCGTTTTTTGTATTTCATTTGAGTTTGCGTCCACTGGCTGAGCTTTTACAGTGTTTAACTCCACAGTAGTCTCTGGGATTGTACACAGCTGGGATTGTTCAGCTGCAGGAGGGGATGATCTACTGATCGGAGGAGAAGAAACAGGTGAAGAAGAATTAGTGGGGGAGGGGAGATGCTCTGCAGATGGAAGAGCATGGGTAGCGGTAGGTCTTGGAGATGCAGAGGAAGTGACAGCATTTGCAGGGAGTGGTGATATAGCAGTTCCGTCTGGCTTCTGTCTGGCTGATGTAAGGGGGCTTTTGGACTCAGTGCTTTGGGGACAGACAACTGGCTGATCAGGAAGAAGGGCAGGCACAGTATCCTGAATACTCTGAACTCCATTTTGTTTTTTGATTTGTTTGGTTCTTGGTTCGGACTTATTCTTACTTAACTTCAGGGGGGACCTCAAGGGACATTCAGATCCTGGGTTTGATGGGGTTTCAGGAGATGTTTCTGCCACTTGTGGAATCACAGGTGTATTCTCAGTAGAGTTTACAGGTACGTGTGTCTCAGGTAGATGTTTTGTCAAAGGGCTATTTTCAACAGATGGATCAACAGAAGTGTTCTTGGGAACATTCTTACTAGATTTCACTGGGGTTTTGTTAGGTGCTGGGGTGCTATTATTTGATCTACGACGCAGACTTCTGTCAGAAGCCGATATGGGTCTACCATTAACATATCCCACTATCACCTTTTTTGTCTCTCTTAATCGCTTTGGCAGAGAAACTACAGTACCCCGTTTTCTACGCCAGGGGGGTAATTCTTTCAAGAGTGCATCAAGTGTCTTTGAGGACACATCATAACCGTCATCATCCTCATTGTCATCATCATCATCATTATCAGTCTCTACAGGCACAACACTGTTAACTGGTTCAACTATGTTAATTTCCTGCCCCTTCACTATCTCCTCCTCTGCTGGACTTGTGGTGCTAGACTTTTCTTTTACGCCAAAGTTGTCAGAGTGATTCTGTGTCTCTAGCTGAAACTCTTGAGCTTTCTCATCTTCTATGCTCTCTCCCGTCTTTTCCTCTGTCTCTTCCTCAACTGTATTCACCACAGATGGGACCAAAGTGTCACTCTGCTGTTGCACAGACTCACTACTTTGGGCTTCAGCTGAAACAACCTGGGGCTCAGCTTCATCTATGGTATCAATCTCTGATGGTTCCATTATTGTTTCTGCCACTACTTGCTCAGTACCTTCATTCAAGGCCTCTTCAGGCTCATGGTTGTCTTTTTCTGCTTCAAATGGAGCCTGATCAACACTTTCCCCACTTTCCCTTGTCTGCCCGGAATCTGTGGTTCCATCTTGCACTACATCTGCATTCACATCCAATTCCCTCTTCTCTGTTGGGGAGCTTAAGGGAGATGGAGGGGCAGACTGCTCCTTGCTCTGACACTGATCTGTTTGACTAGTCTCAACTATAAGATCTAGTTCACTGGCTGCTGCCTCCACCACATCTCCCATTCCTGGTATCTCCCTCTCATCTGACTCCTCTGTGGGCATTTGTTGACAAATTGTCTCCCCGCAACCGCCGGCAAAGGGCATATCCACAGGTGGTACACCGTCAGGCTTGGCAAGCACCTGTTTTGGGGTGACCAATGTGATCAGCTCTGGCATTGGGTTAGGACAGTTGCCCCTCTCATTACGGCCAGCTAAGGTGCGGACAGTTTTTAACTCCCACATTTCCTCTACATACATATGTCCTCTAGTGCTTTTCCTGGCATTACGGCGTGGGAGCATGTGACGCTGCTGTTCCCTCAAACACTCTGTAATTGGTTTGTCAATATAAACAATGTCACAGTGTCCCAGATCAGGGTCCGCTATAACCCTACAAGCAGAGTCCCTGGTTCGATGGTCAGAGGACCCTCTGACGGTCTTTCTGGCTGTCCGGTGGGAGCCTGAAGGAACGGTGTTGAACGTCTTGTGAAATGAAAATGGTTTTGCTGGTGTATCTTTGGTGTGTCCGAGAGAGTCTCTCAGTCTGGCTTGATGCAAGTGACTAGACTGACTGTGTCTTTTCACAGCGGAGCTGAGTCTAGCACTGTGAGTCTCTGTTCTGTTAGATGAATCTGAGTTACCCTGTCTCTCCTCCAAAGTGCCAGAGTTAGTTAAAAGAGAGGTGGTGAGCACACATGACAACTTCTTACCATCAGTAACATTGCTGGTCTTCATTATCTTCATCTTAAGAGGGGCATGGTCACTATGACAGTTGTTCTCTGCATCCACTGTATTTGAGATGGGGGTGACCAAAGCCTGGATATTCCCTGACCCAGGTCTGCGAAGATCCAAAGGAGAGCCAGCAATAATGGATGTTTTCAGCGAAATCGCTTCTGGAACTTTCTTGGCCATTGCACAACTGCTAGGGATAACATGGGACATATCCTGGACCTCCAACAGGCCTCTGGGAGTGGATGCTATGGGAAGCCTTAGCTCAGGGCATGACTTCTCAGGGGTGTCCAGGCTGGATGTTGCAGTGGAACATGTGGCTCCCTGGATCCCAGAGGTAGAGTTAGAGGCTTGCAATGCACTGGAAGATGCTAATGCCTTGACCTCTGTCTGTAGGAAGCCAAGGGCATCTACAATCTGCCTTTGATGGTGGGGGCAGAGTTTGGCCATGAACTGTTCCAGCGTGGAGGTGGACTGCAGGTCTTTTGCCTTTGCAACACTCAAGTCTGGAGACTCACTGAGAAAACAAAAAAGAACAAAATAAGTGTAATCACACATTCAGCAGCTGCAATATTAAGACACATTTACCAGCTGATTCACAATATGATACATATGCTAAGACATAACAACCTTCTTCCTAGATCCATGCCAGTCCCTGATTTAATTGTCTAAAATTGTGAAACTGAATGTTTCTTGTTGTAAAAATAATTCACAAACAACATGTGTTTTCACAGCATATTTATTAGAAGAATAAGTGATTTTAAAAGTGATTCTTTCATCCAGTGAATTTGACCAATTACACCGTTACAGCGAATTAATTGTTTCTTCTTTTCAAAGTGGTGCTTTTCCTTACAGGATACATCAATAAAATTTTACACATGCACAAGACATTAAGTAATGGTGACCCACTTTCAGTAAAACACAACTCAAAATCATTTTCACCACTTGAAAGAGTGAATACATTAGGGGCAAACATATATGCTATTTTTCTCAAGTTGTCAAATTCAAATTGTATTAAACGACTAGTGCAACATTACATTTAATGACAAGTGCTCAACAACAACCAACTTAAGACAAATTAACTTCAGTAAAAATAAGAAAAAAATCTATTACAGCATGAAAAGACATGATACAAGTGTGACAAAACTTTAGCAAAATTAGTAATACTAATAGTCGTGAGGTTCTGTTTGTGTCCCTGCAAATCTAAACAAATCAATCTATTGGGGCCATATTTCTTTTGGATTTTTGACTCAATTCAGTGAGGTAGGCCTATTATTAGTATGAAATAATATTCTTTTGAAGCATTATACCATCACATTATGCCAAAAATAGATTTGTCTTCATATCTAATTCCAAAGGATTCTTTAATTTTTTTGTAAAAATAAGTCCTTTCCAAACTAGGCAAGTGGATACTGTGGTCTTTTAAAAAGGAAACAAACCAACGAGTGAAACCACATCTGGTTTCCTGAGGTGAGCCCCCTTCATAAACAGCATGTCACAAGGCTGTGTAGTGTAATATTTGTTTTAAATCGTCAAATAATAACTAAACTGGTCAATTATATTTGTATACAACTACAAAGAAAATATTGCACTGCCAAATATCATGCTACTAGTATTTTTAGCTAGACATAATTATCAAATCTCAATGGTTACTACACAACCTTAGTAGCAAGAGGTGTGTATGAAGTAAATCATGTCAGTGAGAAGAGTTCATGACTTTTCGCTGTTGAAATGCTCAGGGATCTGAATGTGGTACATTAACCATTTTTTATCAATAGAATACGATGTATCCATACTGTTTGAGGCACTGTGAACTGGAGAGAAACTTGCTGATTAAAAACCCCATTGGCGAACATCTTACCTGAACTGAGGTTACATTGACATTCATTGTGTATCAAAATACAAAAATAAGAATAATAGACAGTGAAAGGTGTAGTAATATTTTTTTGGGCTCCCAAAATAATAAAAATGATTTGTGCAGCAAGCCAAAATATCTCAAATCTAACTTTTAGAGAGACAAAATAAATGTTACAGATTAACAAATAACATTTGCTGCAACCGGAACCTGACCAATTTTTTGCTATGCTCAGTAACTTCACATCCCTGCTGGCTAGGTTTTAAGAGGAGTACCTGAATAGTGGGTGGCAAGTGTTTCATCCCTGAGGGTTTCGCTCTCCGTTTCACTAAGCATTGTGTTAAAGAACTGACACAAGGAACATGCCTTTTTCTTCAATAGGAGGGGAATAACCGATCTAACAAGCAGAAGATAACCAATAATTACAACAACTCAGTTCCATGAGGGAAAAATATTTCACAAACACACAAACATGGATGTGTCAATGCATCCATGATGTTCATCTGACTGTACATTAGGGATATAAATAATCTAGCCGATTTGAGGAAACTATGGTTTTTCCATACATTATCAGTGAACCATTAAGCAGATTTTGAATGGGTTCAATGAGATTTCAGGTCTCACAGTTCATCTACTTGACACATTGTTGACTTGACATTACATACACTGATTAAACTCCAGTATTTTCAATAAAACATCCCCAACCAAAGTGACATGTTTGCTTTAGTCCAATCATGCAAAATACACCCAAATTCATTCCTTTGTACATTTGTAAATATTAAAGTAAACATACAAAAGTTTTACATGTTATTTACAGACAAGCTAACTCTTTAGTCATTTTAAGAGTGACACTATTTGCAGTTGTGCAATCAAATTCACAAAGACCATTGCTCTGGTACGTTATATTGGCTAAGCATTATATAGTTTATAAGGACACCCAACTGGTGTCAACATAAAGCAAGGTACAATTTGAAATGTTACCCCTTCACTTCTATCACATAGAGATAACTAAATATGCCTTATAAGCAATATATATCTATGTGTCCATAAAATCTTGTGTGAATAAAATGTTTCTACTGTTAAAGCCATTTACATTCATGGATACTTAATTGCTGATAAATAGGTTGATTGATAAATACTGCATTAACCAAATAACGCATATCCAAACAGATCATCTGTTTGAGTTATAGAAGCGGAGGCAAAATCATACCTTATCGCCATTTGTAGGACTGGAAACGTTACTTTACGTTACTCCAAACTAAGAAATCATCAAAAACATTTTTATCACATACACCAACTGTACCAACAACAAAGAGCACAATAAAAAATGAACACTTTAAAATATTCAAAAAGTCAAGCAGAGTGCATATAACTTTTATGATACTTTTAAATATTTACATATGGATTTTTTGAATTTTGAGTAATTTCCCCTGCTGCCTCATGTAAGCTCCATGACAGCTCTTTTTGTAAGCTATTTACTAGCAGGAATCAACTGGATAATCAGCCTTTATTCCAAGTGTTCTTATACAGAAGCTTTGTGTTTGGGTACATGAGATAGCTACATAAAATAGCTATGAGGACAGTAGAATATAATATCAGTTTTCTAGATGAGGTAGTAAACCATTAGATTTGCTACAATTTACATTGAGGATTGACATGTTTTATCTGTTCATAAGCCCAAAATGCCAATGCCGGCACAAATGACAAAAAACTGACTATGCTAAAGTAAGCCTAATGTGTTTGACAGACTAACTTAGCTTTATATATTAAAATGTTGGATCTTGTTCAAAACTTTGCTCTGAATGAGAAAGCAGAGCATGACCTATGAGTAATACTGGATGATTGTCAATGCAAGAATAACCCAATTAGTGAAAGTGAATCAGAGAGACCATTTTTACGATGTTTATGATGCAAGTCAACTTGAAGTAAACTTGTATTTTGTAACCTAGACAAACATTATTCATAAATTTTGTGAATTAGTGTAAAGGTGTCATGCAATTAAGAGTAAAGGGTTTGGCCTATCAAACCCACTAATGGATAACCTATTTCAAATAATGCACATTTTTACCTGGAGTAAGAGCAATGGCAATCCAAACCTAATAAAGCTGTAATACATCTAAAGCATGCCTGCATTTGGGGTTGTTTCCGTAATAGCTCAAAAGTGGCAGTGTACATACTAAACTAATAGTGTAAAACAAGACAGCTTGATAAGTTTAACATCTAACATAAAATAAACTTGTTCTATTGTGTATACAGTGCTATTAACATACACGTGTGCGGGTCCCTGACATGTTTATGTGTTTTACTGTAGAACCAACTCTCACTTGAAATCAGTGTTTACAACGTAGGCGTATTTTCTTGTACTTTATCTCTGCAAATATAATATCTGAGGTACTTATAGTTGAGATATAATTTCCTCATTCTGTATTCAAAACATCCACTCTCATCTAATACCACAAAAGCAACATTGTCTACATCTAAAAGCCTGCAAGAGCTGCAAAAATAATATAGAAAGATTTGCTTGAGTTGTATATTAACCTGATAAGGATCACGTGTGTACGATCCCATATTCTGGAATGTCCTGAGGTATAACTGTTGATAATGCAAGAGACATATATAAACACAGTCATTATTTAAGAGCCGGATGCAATGCATTGCTGATTAAGTCATTCCAATACTGCACCTAGATTTGATTTAGACCTTTGGATAAGCACAGGAATTATATTTTTAAATTTTTTCTCCCAGGAGCCATTTTCTAAAATACCACAATGTATTTCGGAGTGTAGGATTAGGAGTTATCCAGACTACCAAGTAAGAGGCTAGCTGGTGCATATTTTACTATGAAGATGCTGACATCACTACAACAGAACGTAAGCCTCACAAGACAGACACGTCTCGCGAAGTTGCAGTGTGATCAACTCATGAGACTCGTCTGGCTTGCGAGGCTAACAGAATGTGGCATCATCATAATATTGGACTGAATGTAGTGACCTGAAGAGAATATTCATTATTATGTGCCATCAGGCAAGCAAGACCTTAATGCAATGATATACGACTGCAATCCAAACTATGTGTGTAGGAAAAAAATATATGAAATTGTGATGTTTTTGCATTGTTCTGATGACAAAAAAATCTATATTTCAGAATGAACATTTCCCCTTGTCACGTCTTAGAGAAAGACGTCCCAGAGACAACTGTGCCCAATATAATATGGTTAAGGTAGGTTGTGAAGATACCCGATAGTAGGGTGCACATATAAGATATCTCAAAAGGGTATCTGAGGATGACAGGTTTCCCCCTTTTGGAGATGACTGAATATGATGAGGCACTGATGTAAGTAAGGATATCTTAAAGTGAGGTATGTTTATGTGTGTTTATAGAAATCTATTATCTATATTTTTTATTTTCCTGATAGAGAACATTTTCTTTCACTGAGAAATACTGCACCCTAACTCGAACTTATCCTGAGGTGTGTTGCAGGCTACGAGATAAAACGATCACTGTTCCAACTGCGCAGCAAAATTACATCACATTTATAGGTGGAAATAATCTGTCATGTTTATGAAGATTAGCTCTCAGATTTGGACTGAAAGGAGAGGTGAAATTCTGGACAAGAGACCATGTTATTCTAACAGACAAAACAAAAAAGGTTTATAAAGGTGCAGGAACATACAGTTTATCCATGCATCTATATTTTCTTGGTGCTGTGTGGTCCATTTCAATCTCAGGAGTGCATTTGCAAAACAGTGACAGAAACTTTCTATGTCATCCATAAAACAAATGCATTCTACAATGGAGGAAACTTGCATTAACCTAATATTTACAGGGCTCAACATGCACAATAGCTTGAAGCATATTAATTTACTTTGAACAAGTGACCAAGTGCTCTTTAAGAAAACGTATATGTAATAATAATACTACTGACAGAGGACAGTAAGGGGCGCCACTTGCCAAGACATGATTCCATGTGGCTGTGATTATGAAGAAAACATTTATAAAGCCAGGGATGACCATTTTCAGTATAAAAGCAGAAACTGAAATTACTGTAAAATATTTAACGAGTGTCTTAAAATTCCTAAGAAATAGCAAGGGAGCTTTCTGGGGGCAATATGTAGTGCAGAGACACTTGTAGTGTTGAAGACAGGCAGCCACTTATAGTAGACAAAAATGTGTACGTATTAACAACCAAAAATGACCACGTCAAATTAAGTAAGTTATTAATTAATAAGTGCTTTTTAAATTAATTGTTATACACAACTAGTTGGGTATGATGGAAAGACAACTCTGCCACTGCCAAGCAAATGCAACATTATTGTTATCCGGTTAGAAGTACATCATTATTAGTACTGCACCTTGTTATATTGTTACTCATCTGGTGAGAGGCCTGCATTAAACAACTCGCTCCCATTCTCTGTGGACACACACTCTCTTTTCCCAGACACATTGTGCTGTGAGTTTTGGAGTCCTTTGCTCTCAGAGAACTGTGAAACATCCTGTTCCTCTACCTGGCTTATCAGCCTCAGTTTCTTTTTGGGAGGATGTTTTAAGGTCCCCAGTCGCTCTTTAACCTTGTATTCCAGGGTGCTGTGTGGAATCCCGTAGATTGACTGGGCTTTAGACACACTCATTTTCCCGCCCATCACCACCACAATAGCCTCTTCCAGCAGCTCAGTGTTGTACTGCCGGTAACGCCCTCTTTTCTTCCTTGGCTGTTTGTTACCTAGCTCAGACTCTGAATCCAAGGTAGGATAGTTTCCCCCCAAGGCTTGGCGGTCTGTGTCATAAGCCCAGTATTCCTTCTCCGCACCCGGGCCATCGAGTCCTCCATTGCTCCCTTTCCGGCTGTGCTTGGGTAGAATAGAACGAAGCCTCTTTCCCAGACCGTTCTCACAGAGTGAACCAGAAGACTCAGAGGACAGGGAGCCCCAAGACGGGTCCGTTCCTGTGGACAAACCTCGCACCTGGGGAATCTTGAGGTCAAAAGACGATGAAGGGGAAAGGGAGAGGCCCTGGTCGCTGCGGGCCTCCTGGAGGGTTCCTTTACCAGAGGACAGCGACTTTGAGAAAAGTCCAGCAGCTTCCAACAACCTTGGTAGGTCTTTAAGGTACGCGCTAGCCTCACTGTTGGTTCTGAGTTTGAGCAGAGCCCCGAAATGAGTTTTGGAATTCCAGGATGCAGATCCATTTCTGAAGAGGTCAGTGGGTGTGGAGCTGTGGTTATGGCTGGGAGGTGACTCTGGGTCGCTCTCCTGGGCCAGACCAACCTCATCTTTGATGTGCAGCGAGTATGCAAGAGGCTCGGAAGGCTTATAATGGGTGGAGTGGCCGATATTCTCCCTCCTCCTCCCATCCTGTAGGCTCCTCATAAACAGCCCGACTTGTCCGTCCGCTCTCAAGGATCGCCTGATTGGATGGAAGGAAATTGGGTGTAAGCAGAGCTTGCACAGTGCCTTTTTTCTCTTTTCTAAAAGGAGGATGGGTTGGGGAGGGGAGGATGTTGGCCACTCCTTTATTATATGACCTTGCTTTGGTAACATCACTATCTTTATGAACAAATGTCTCTGTGTGGTTGTGTGTGTGGCTTTTAAGAACAAAAAGGCTCAAGTTTGACAATTTGTTTATTTGTTCGCTTTGACGATTCTGTTTACAAATTTTGCATCAACATAAGAGATAAGAAACAAAAGGAAAACCAAGGGCAAAGAAACCAAAAAAATGAAATCAAAGAAAAAGGGTATATACTGGAACACATGAAGATGTATGTATTCCAGTGGCTCAAAAAAGCATAGCCAGAAGGAGGAGGGGGTATTTGTCATTGCAGTAAAGCAGCCTGGCATGTAGCAGCAGAGCAGAGCACACTGACTATGTGTTACCCAATGACTAATGCAAGTATAGCCCTCGGCCCTTTAGTGTGACGTTACCACTGAACAAGCACAGCAATAAAAGAGTAAGCCAGCAGAAATGGGTTGTTTGGTTTACCATACACTCAAACATAAGTGAATAGGGATGTATTCGTTGATTCTCTTTCACTAAGGTGGTTGATGTTTGACTGATAAATTGATTGAAATTGACTTGATTCGTGTTTAAATGAAGGGAAAATAATGAAGAAATAATAACAGACACTTAATCTGGGAAAAACCATCCCTTTGCCTGTTGATATTCAAAAAAGTGTTTACTTAAGAGTCTTAATAAACGAGTTCCGTTTTTCTTCATCTAAATACTCCCTAGCCCTGTGATGCAACTGGTTTTCATCTATCTTTCTTCACTTATCAAATTGAAGATAGGGCGAATGAAGGCTATAGATATAAAATCCTGCATCTATGGCCCATATGCAGTGTAAGATCAAAATCACAGGCGGCTTTTTTCTGCTAAGAACGATCATCACTTTAGATCATATCAGCTCCCAAAGCAGCGAAGGAAGCTGTAGCAAAGCAACTGATGCTTAATTAATCCAAATTAAAATTGAATTACAGGCAGGTTCAATTCCAAATGCATTAACATCCAGGGCATAGTATGATATCAAGAGGCTTTGCCATCAAGGAAAACAGAACATACTTTTTAGACAACAAAAAAAGATGTTGATTCAAATGTTAGATTCACATGAAGATCAGAGTAAAATGGGAGTTGTTTGTACATAAAATGTAATTACACTGGGAATGCAGCCCTCTGGTTTGGCTGAATTTAATTCCAGGAAATGCCTTATAATTTTAGAGAATTTATATCATAAGTGATAATACATGAGGAAAAACTGATGTTGATGAAAAGCATGCGTGATGTGGAAACTACTAGTGTTACCAGCCAGGTAATGGAGATACTGGAAATGCTAATGTTCTGAAGCTAGAACACTTTCATGCTATCTCTCCTCCTTTGGAAAGGAACATCACATGCATTGCAGTAACTGTGAAAGTATAACTTTGAACACTACTGAAGGACTCCATCACTGGGAATCTCTTCAGTCACTGAGGCAACTCCTAAAATAAAATGTGTATACGTATTATCTCCTACAGTATTGCAGGGTTTCAGTCCTCAAGGAGCAGTTTCTTCTGGTTTCAATTATCCTGGAATCTGTTATATTGATTTACAGTTAAAAACTATGGATCTGTGGAATTGAAGGTGTAATGTGTACAACGCGGTTCCTTGTTCAAGAAATGAAACAAGTTATTAAGCTGCTAAAGCTTAATTTTGCATTTCATTTCACGGTCTTACTGACCATGGTATTGCAGATCAGCAGAAAACCAAAACTCATATTACTGCAGTGCTCAAGGACTGGAGACCACAGAGAGAGAGAGAAAGAAACCTATCTTACCCTTTGAGTGTGGATGTGGCTGGAGAAAGGTAGGGACTGTGGCCTGGCAGGCTGCTGCTGTAGCGGTTCTTTTTGAGAGATAAGTCCAGGACTCCCTCTGTTAAAAAAAGAAAAATGCAGGTAAGGAGTCAGTTCAGTGAATTCCAATTTTAAGTTCAGACTGCGCCATCGCCAGTGCAGAATGAGCTGCTCTGTTAAGGATGTGTGAAAGTTCACAATACCTTGTTCACTGGGCTCAGCCAGGGGCTTCTTGATGGTGAGGTCGAGAGGAGCATCCTGGTCAGCCATGAGGAGCTTGCTGAGGACGGGGTTCTGGTTGTGTGCAGAGGCAGCCAGGGTGGCAGCAGGGCTGGTAGAAGGTGGAGCCCCTGAGAGCGAGGGTGGGCGCGGCAAGCTTTGGTCAGAGCAAGGCTGGGGATCTGAGCAACTATCCTGAGGGGAGCTGGTTTTTGAGGTATATTCGGCTGCAAACTGGCGGATCATTCTCTGCATGATCTCTCGAGCCACTACTGGAATGTGCGGGTCTGAGAAGCTTGGCACATCTGAGAAAGAAAAAGCATGAGGTAAAAATTGTTAAGCCTACATTTCTTCAGTGAGTTCCACCAGTGCCAGTGAGTGACACCTTGTTTGATGTTTTCGCTCTATTCTCTTATTACTTTAGATGTGAAATGACACAATGACTGAGTTTAAAATTGTCTGACTGCTATAATTTGAGGACATTTTCAGCCATATTTAAAAAACAATTAAAGAACAAAAGCCCTTTTAGTACACTACCCCCAGTGCAAAGCTTTTTTGCACTATTATTGTATCATTTAGCATCCAATGTAATTAGAGAAGGGAGGCACAACACCAAACAATATGTCGCTTTCCAAAACACTTCTGGAGCTCCCCGTCTGTGTCTTACTAAGTTTCACTACTTCTTATAACACTTTTATAACACAGCTATAACACTTTTAAGTCATGCTGAAAACACTTTCTTTACATTTTAATGAGAACATACTAAGCTTATTAGTGTCATAACCGTGAGAGACAATAATGCATGAGACCCATTTCCAGAGTCATCCCTGACACTCACCTTTTCTGTAGAGAACTGCACTGAGAAATTCCTCAGCTTGCTTCTCTAGTCTGTCGATTTTGGTCTGATCTTTAACCAGGAGTGCCGTGGGTGTATCTTCGAGGCCCTGGTTGCTTAAGCCAACTAAGTGTTCCTGTCAAATGATAAAACACAAACAAGTCTTCATACTCATAAATCTGGTTCTAAACATGATCAACAGAGGCAGCTCGTTACTGACTGAAATTGTACTCCAATTCACTTCCTTGGCTATCTTAATGCACTTGGTTCAATATGTATAGGTTTCACTCTCAGATATAACTATTTGTCTGAATCATTTCGCCCAAATCCCATCAAGTGGGCCTAGTTCTACATATTCGAGTTACTTTAAGTGGTTCTGTCAGGAAACCTTGTTGGCTCGGAGGGCAAAGGCACATACTACGGACTCACAACAGTCCTGTCCTCTTTCTCCATAGTGTACTATTTAAAAGCATGAAGGCCACAAAAAACGTACTTAAAGAAAGGAGGTTCTGTTGCTTTTAGACCTATTTTTCCACTACCATTGGTTGAAATGAGGCGCCAGAGCAATGTAGAGAGAGAAGTACAGAAAACAAGAAAGCTTACCTTCACTTTGTCTCGTCTTAAACAGCAGAATAGACAATTTTCATCAAATGACCAATCAGACACTGCTTCAGGCTCACAATCTATGGACCCAAAACAAAGACATTTCAGATGACAGGCAATGAAAATCACAAATGTGAATCAAAATCTTCAGAAACCCTAAAGTTGTTCTTAAAAATTGTAGGGGGTACTGTTTCCGCACGAAGGAAGGCTTCAGCGCAGTTCACTGTTTAAGTTGATTACTAACCACCAACTTCTGCTGCTCTTCCATTTCCATTTATCTGAACACAAGTCATGGGTAAATAAAAAAAAAGTAAAAGATGGGGCTAAACAGAAGTTATTTCGCTGTTCTATACCACATGAGGATGTCTGTGTGACAAAAATAGCACAAACAGAAACAGGGATATACTGTATGTTCAACAGAAACATCATTCCAATTAACAGCGACAGTTATTTGTTGGATATCACAATTGTTCTTGAAGGGAACATAAAATGTCCTTGTGTTCAGTGATCTCAGCTCAAGTGTACAAGTGCATGCGCTAGGTAGTTGCCATGGAAATATAGTTGCTTCCTATAAATTCAAATGGCCCAACCTTCAGCTGGGCAAAGGTCTTGTGTTAAGAAGATATTATAGAGCACGTATTAGACCTTCCAGTGGTAAATATAGCAGCCGAAGCATCAAGAATTACAGCACAATATCAGTATTAACAAAATCTGTGACATTTGTTAATACTAAACTAAATGTAAACCTTATAATAACAATAATAATAATAATAATACATTAAGGATAACAGTTATGCTTGCTTGAGAGACTACATCATAGCACATTTTGTTTTTAGGTTCTGTCTCTTTTCTCATTAACTAGAGGCTTGCGAGATGCAGCATGAAAAATAGGTTCTATTTGAAACCTGCAGTGTTCTAAATTCACTTTGAATCTATTGAGCGTACTATTCCAGGCCAATCTAATATTCTTCCTGCACACAGAAGGAGCATGGGTCTGCATGTAGGTTAGCACAATATATTGTTGATTGTGTTTTTAATATAGACATGAATGAACGAATGAATGCATTTATTTATTAATTAAACATTAATGCATGGGCCATGACAAAAAGCATTTTCATTTCTTCTCAGCGTTTGACTGAATGAGGAATGGATTGATTCAGTTCAACTTAATTTCCTGCAGCCCTCCTTACCAACTGTTATTGTAGAAACCCTACTTAGTCATTTACAGTCACTGCAAAGGTCATGAAAACCTAAATAATGACCACTATTGTCAAAATGTCTGAAGGAAACTGCAGACTTTTACACTGGACCCACGCCATCCAAAACACCAACTTCGTAGGAACACAAGGCATCTTCTCTTCAGCAGCCAGAAGGGCTGCCTTGTAGATAGGAGTGAATGTAGAGGGGTACCAGATGGTACAATGGGGAAGCATTGTCATAATGGGCAGATAACAGATAAGACTACATTCAGAACACAAAATTCTTACACGTCATTCGAAAACTTGTCTGTTAGCCTGACCGAGGGCGCTATTATGATGGATGAGATACGCTCCGCTTATTTAGTTTGTTGTGAAATTCTTACCGTTAAATAATTTTAGGTCTTCTACCAGCTCTGGACCAAACAGACCTTCCAGAATGCTCTCAAAACCTGAGGAAAGAAATTAAATTCAATGAATATGCAATGTTCAATGGTAATCATAAAACGGTGAACAGAATGTGTACATTTCGACCAAACATTAGCAATGATTTATTCTTCATTCGGGCGTAGTCCTGAAACCAACAGCTGCAGAACACACTCAAAAAGTGTTACTGATTAAGACAACCCAATTTGCCCAAAGGGCGCAAATTAATTTGCTCTACAAAAAATTTAAAAAATAAAGATCAGCCTAGCCTACTGCACATCAGTGGCATTTTGTGTGATCATGCCCTATCCATACAACCAAGCATGTCTTTGCCTTTTCATTTCATCTTGACAACCCCCCTAAGCAACCCTCCTCTCCTGTTAAAACACACTTTCACCCCAGGTTTTACTTTAACGGTAAATACATGCACTCCATCCTCCAGTTGCCAAGCAACTGAAGCAACTACAGAGTTGGGAGTACTTGCATGTTGTAACATTAAAAAGAAACTGCCAGAAACAAGATGGCTAGGTGATTATGTCAAAGCATCGTACACCATGTCGCAGAGTCAGGTCTTGTCTATTCATATCAATGGCTTGTTGGTAAAGATTAGGAATTCAACCAAAACCAAATCTACAAAATCCACTAAAACACAGTTTTAAACAGTTTATAGTTAGGGAACATGCCAATTAAACGGACCAAATTCTGGCTACAATAATCCATATATCACATAATATATAGGCTAAAGAAAGAAGCATATTTCTCTTACTGATGAGATGGATGTATCCTACAGTCCCAGCTGTTCGAAGGACATAGTGTGTTTGGGAGAACAGGACTTCACTGAACAGTGCATAACACAATATGCAATGTCTGCTTACTGCCATGGGGCCAATATACCAGATCAAAAACTACATGTATTAAACCAAGCGCTAAGGAGGTCAGAGGTAACATCTGTCTGCTGAACTGGATCCTAAATCAGAGAGAGTACAAGAGCTTACACTATTCCAACCCTGCTAGACACTAGCAGGCAAAAAACTAAAGTCATTAACCAAACAATTCTCAAATGACAAAAAAAGATGGCAACAGACTATCGTTTGAAATCTTAAATGTGTGATAACTTATGTTATATAAAAGCTTTATTCATTAGTAGAATAAAAAATAATACAATAAAACCAGGCTGCTCAACCTAAGACAGTTGTGCATCACTATCATTAGCATAATATAGGCCTATAACTAGGACAAAAAAAGGGTTATTACAAAAGTGAATTTAGCCAAATGTGATGAACTAGTCTATTTAACTATAGATATATACTAAAGGCCTACTTACTTATGTCTTCACAGTTGATAACAATGAGCCAGGAAAAAAATTATCATTAGCACTTGCCATCCACTCTCCTCCTAAACTCATAGTGAATCCAACCAAAGGCTGTAATCTGTTAAAATGCCCTCTCTCAGCTTCCCTACCAACTCCCACCCCTTTCTCAAGAGCCAAACATAAAGAGAGAGAGGGGGGGGGGGATGAGGTGGTGAAATATAGTCTTGCCTATAGCTGCAACGTTAGTCTGTTTCTGGGTTAGTGCACAGGACTTCAGCTGCAGCTATCCAATCCTATTTCTGAAATATTTCAGAGGCAGGGGAGAAAAGTAGGTCATCCACTTTCGTTTGACAGAGCAGCGCCATGACATCAAACTACTCTTCAGGAATTCAGTTTAGGGCATTTAAAAATGCGTCATACAGCAAAACATAACAGTGAGGCAATATTAACGCTTTTCTGCTGGCAGATCATAGTGTGGTATGAAGGCTGATGAAAAAAGCCCCTACACACAAGCCTCTTCAAAACAAAACCATTTCTGGTGCCAGCTCCTTAAATTTAGGCTTAAACCACACTAGAGTAGAACAAGCAGCCTCCATGTGCAACGGATAAAATATTGATAACGTGTATAGCTGCCATGCAAACTCTACGAAATAAATGAGTGTATAAAGCAGTGGGCAGTGGGCACGGTTACAATGCAACAAAAACAGATTTTTAAAAACACGTTATCTGTCCCATGCTTAGTTATGGGTACACTATGCTATGGGCTTTGGAATGTAGAAACAGTAAGGTAGTGTTCAGCCTATAAGGTGTGTTAAGCATTTTGCCTGCTTGATGGAACATTAGCCAATTAATTATGCTGGAGAAGGAATTAGGCCACCATTCAGATGCTCCTACACATATCTGGCTTGATGTATAGTGATCTGATAGCCTCAAGATACAATATAAAGCATGGGGTACAGAGGTGTGGAACAAAGTGATAATGAGAAAAGGAGAAAAGGAGCCCAGTATTAGGTACCACTGGGCTTACCACCTAGATTACTGAAATTGATTGAGGACAGTAATGAAAAGACATTCAAGACAAAGATATACCCATTGCCTAAATTGGGAAAAAGACACGTATTATTGTGTCGACAACATGTCAGTGAGCCTTATCAGAGTCGTTAGTAACTGCCTTTTCCCAGATTTTCTCATTGAAATCTATAGGCAACGTCTGTATGGGGAAACAGCCAACAAAGACATTCATGTCAATCTTCCAGCTCTATAGATAGAGCATGATAATTCAAGGCCATTTTGACATTTCAGACCCTTGTTGGCGTGTTTTCATTTAGTCCAACCACGTACTGCAGACTGCCTTGAGGCAATTTAGAGCCGAGTGAAGACACAGCTTAATTCTCATAGAGGTATGCTGAAATGCAAAATGGCTAGAAAGAGAGCATGAAATAACATATCAAGAGTCTGGTGATGTTTATGGGTTTCAAACACTAAGAAGTCACTGCACAGCAGGGATTTTTGACGACAAGCGACAAATGACTACTTTATTGAAAATGTATAGCCTAGTTCTTTAGCTGTTCATCTGACAGGGCTAAAAATCCCCTCAAACTGAAGCTGACAATCTGCACTTTGATGTCATAATCATTGTCATTTCACATCTTACGTCATTTCACAACAATAATGTCCAATTAGTTATGCAATTAAAACATTACAGTACTACTCTCAGCACATTAGGGTTGTCACGATACCAGAACTGTGAACTTCGATACAATACCAGTTAAAATACACGATACTCGATACCTCTTTCGATACCACGACAAAAAGAAAAAATCCTTCACACACAAAATACACTGAACAAAAATATAAACGCAACGCTTTTGTTTTTGCTCCAATTTTTCATGAGCTGAAATCAAAGATCTAAGACTTTTTCCATGTACACTAAAGGCCTATTTCTCTCACATTTTGTTCACAAATGTGTTTAAATCTGTGTTGGTGAGCACTTCTCCTTTGCCGAGATAATCCATCAACCTGACAGGTATGGCATATCAAGATGCTGATTAGACAGCATGATTATTGCACGTGCCTTAGGCTGGTCACGATAATCCATCCACCTGACAGGTATGGCATATCAAGATGCTGATTAGACAGCATGATTATTGCACAGGTGTGCCTTAGGCTGGTCACGATAATCCATCCACCTGACAGGTATGGCATATCAAGATGCTGATTAGT
>OMLI01095487.1:0-10594 GCA_900302605.1 Rondeletia loricata
ATAATATAGGCAGTGATGGTGACATAAAAACAGTTTGCAATGATATCCGCAGTAACAAGGGAAACGCTCGCGATCCACAGCCAGGTAGCAACAACATCCGAGATGGGGCAATGGTCACTAATGGCACTAACGACATCATTGCCCTTGTCTCTCTCTGTTTTCCTTCCTCCCTGCTCCCCCTCCTCCTCCTTTCCACTATCCCCTCTTCCTCATTCCCTCTGTCCTTCCCTCCTTCCTCACCTCCCTCTCTCTCTCTCCTTGTCCCTTCCTACCCTCAGAGGAGGAGTCAGAGGAGTCCTCCAGTGGTGAGGTGGAGATTGAACAGGAAGTGTCTTCAGACCCAGAGGACCCGAGGGAGCTCCACCCTGGGGCGCTCCTCCACCGCTCCTCGCGCCTCCACAACTTGCCACTCATGGCAGAGGCGTTGGCGCACGGTGCTGACGTACACGCTGCAAGTGAGGAGGAGGAGGGCAAAACGCCACTCATTCAGGCCGTAATCGGGGTGAGTGTGCAGTAGGGGGATGCAGAGATGCTACTATTTGTATTTGTATCTGTATTTGTTCAACCAACCAAATTATTTGTATTTGTATCTGTATTTGTATAAAGCTGGAAGTGAGTGGGGCTTAAACCGGAAGTGGCTGTGGTTTAGACTGAAACGTTAAAAATCCCCAAATTATTCCCCCCCCCCTTGTAATCCTTACCATTGCTATTGTTGAGATGTTAAAGCATTAAACTCATGGTTTAAAAGCTGTAACAACAACATCGATGTGATGTAACCATAAACACCAACACCCCCCCGTGTTGTTCTACCATGTCTTCCGCCCTTCGTGTGTGTGTGTGTGTGTGTTTTTAAAACGTTTTTATTTGCATGTTATAGGCCACGTGTATCTGTATCCTACTGCTTCCATGTGTGAGCCAACCACTTGAGTAAACTGAACCCACTGAAATATTCGCGAACCAATCATATACCTTGGAAATGAAAACAAAAATGTACGGGAGATTTTGCTGTTGAGCGTTCCGACATTTTCAACGTACGTTTGCAAGTCTGTGTTTTCTACCCTGAAACACGTGAAATTGAAGCATCTACCTGTTCTTACTGACACACATGTGGAAAAATAGCTGAGCCACAACTGAATACAAGCCAGATTTAAAGTCCCACTGAGTCAAAAGCAGCAACATGCATGGTAAGATAAAAACGTTTGTCACATGAAATAGTTCTGTTATTGCAAAGTATTGTAAACTATTATATTTTAAATATAACAATTTACAACACAGATTTACAACCATTATGAAAATATAATAGCTTATTTTCATTCTGTGTGAGTGTGTGGAATGGATGTGGCTCTTTGCAGTACCATAAAAAATGTTTTGGCTCTTAGTCTCTGACTGGTTGGCCACCCCTGATATACACAAACAATGATCACTGATTGATTGATTGATTATTTTAGTAATTTAGCTGATAATATTATCCAGAGCAACTTACCTGGAGTGCAACAGCTTCAATTCCTAGATCACCAACATAATGTTGGCAACATTGCAAGAAATAAATATAAGACCTAAGGAGAGTGGTAGAAGGCTTTTTTTATTTTATTAGAACATTTTAGAACCAATAAGGAGGAAGATAGTGGAGAAGGGATATAATGTAACGGAGAGAGTTTAACATGAAGCACCTCTTTATGTAGTTTTCAGCCTATGACAGAAGACTCACTGGGGATTGAGTTGACTCACTTGTTTAGTTTGATTTCATTGACTCACTCACTCACTCTCTGTCTCTCTCTGTCTCTCTCTCTCTCTCTCTCTCTCTCAGGGCTCTCTGATAGCATGTGAGTTCCTGCTACAGAACGGAGCAGATGTGAACCAGAGGGACATGAGAGGGAGAGGCCCACTCCACCACGCCACATACCTGGGACACACTGGGTAAGGCCTGCGAGGTGGGAGGGAAGGATTAACATTTCTCCCATCATGTGTAACCTGTTTCCCCCTGCCATGTTGCTCCTTATTCATGTTCCAGCCTGACTGTAATTTAATCACAAGGTGGAAAGTGTGGGTGTGAACCTGACATTTACAATGGAAATTACTCTACTGTAAGATGATCTAAGATCTCACATTAAACGTCCTTCTTTCCTGTAGTTTCTTGTCTCGCTGACTGGTGGTGCGCACACCAAACTCTGTGGCACAGACAAACGATTCTTTACTTGGATGTGGTCATGAGGCAACTCGATAACCCGCTGTCTCGCCAAAACAAACACGAAACATGACATTGTTTTTCACCTGATTGTGCAACAATGGAGCTTGAGGAGGAGGAGCAGCTCGCAGCACTTATTGTGTGTGCACTCATTTGCACCGAAAAATAAAAAAATGAATTTGGAGGAGAGAATGGTTAGGCAGACGCAGGCAGCATGGGTTGTCTGTTCTGCAGGGAGATTTGGAGGTAAATTATAAAACCATGAAGATGCTGTGTTGTTTTGTAGTTTCCACCTATTCTGCCTGGTTTCCTCACGAGCTCGCATTGGCTATTGCTGCTCACTATTCTCAAAACGTGTCTTTACATGTCTCATACTTCAGGAGCATTGCAGATTTTGTGCTGACAAAATCAAACATGTTTGAAAACCTCTGGATGTCTGAGACGGCTCAAAGAATGGTCAGACTGCCTCTCTGACCCGCTCAAACTTAACAAGCTTTGGTGATGGTCACGTGCACCGAGTTGGCTCCGACATGGGGATTTTGTCTCCGATCTCAACAACTTGTTTAGGGCAGCTAAAGTTGTGTAGTGTGCTGCACCCAGCTTAACATGAAACCAGATCTGTGATTAGAGACTAATGGATGGATAGACAGTGGACATAAAGGTGGATGGCTAGAGTAGAGGGGTGGATAGATGTGATGGAAAATCCATAAAGATGGATGGATGGTTGGTTGGATGGACAGATGAAAGAATGAAAACTATATCCATCAATTATTTTCCTCATCTACTGATAAACTACACACTCTTTGTCATTGTTCTGACTGCCTCACTCACTTTTCTGATATTTCAGTTATTTAATCCATATTCATTTATTCTCCCATTATACTATATCCTTCCCATTTGACATCTCATGGTGTATCTGATAGGGTCAGTAATTTATCTATTCATCTCACTCTTCTCTTTCTTCTTCCTCTCTCACCATCTGTCTGGTGTTGTACAGGCAGGTGTGTTTGTTCCTGAAGAGAGGAGCGTCACAGACGGAGGTGGATGAGCAGGGTCACGACCCCCTGAGTATCGCTGTGCAGGCTGCCAATGCAGACATCGTCACCCTGTAAGTGCTCCTTCTTCTTGGGCTAGACTTGGCATCATGGAGATACTGTTTTTTTAACCTTTATCTGCAAGTTCCTGTTTAACATTAATTAATTTCCACACATTCACGCTTGGGAGCTGTTGGGTGGACGTTATTCAGTGACAACTCAACGGTAGTTGACGGGGGAAGGCAGAGCATTACTCATCCTTTCCCCTCCAACCAGATTTTTCCCAGTCTGTCTGGGAGTTCAAAACAGCGACTTTACGGTCACACATTTTCTTCCAAAACATTACCAGACTTTCACATTCAAGAACACACATTGAGGGTGTCTTTCAATTTTAACATACGCTGCGTCTGAAGGATAAATCTTTTGCAACATGTATTTTCAGATCCCTATTATTGTAATGGGTGTGGCCAAATGCCCTGTGTGGGAAATTATCTCTTAACAAATCCTGTGTTTTGAACTTGTAAATTTGACTTGAAAGATGATATGAACTGTTTTTCTAATAGTGAACCCATAACTGCTCACATGTGATATGAACAAAGCATTAAACACCAGACCGTGTCTTAAGACAAAATGTCTTGTTGAATGTCACAGTAGAACTGATGTCACGATTGAATGAAACATACCTAAATATTGGTTCACAGAATTTCATTATTTTCCGTTATAATGTAAGCAGATGGTGAATGCCCTGCAGCATATTTATTTTTGTTGGTGACATATTTCTGTCTCTACCCTCTCCTCCCCTCCCTTCCTCTCTCCGGCTTCCCCTCCCATCCCTCTGCACCCTATCTGATTTCCCTCCTCTACTTCCATTGAACTATCTCTCTCGCCACACCTTACCGCTTCACTTCATTTCCTTGCTCACTCTCCTTCCACCTCAATCTCTCAATCCTCTCGATGTATTTTCCCTCTTCTTCTTCCTCAACTTCTTTCTCTCTCCCGTGCCTCTCTCTCCCTGTTTCTCCTTTCCATCGCTCCCCGTACATTTATTTTTCTCCCTTGCCTTGCTTCCTCTATCATTATCCCTTCTCTCGTTTCTGTGTTTCCTGCCTCCCCCCCTCCTCTGTCTCTTTTCCCCCTCTGCCTCTGTCCTTGCTTCTCTTCTCTGTCCTCCAGATTGCGTCTAGCGCGGATGAACGAGGAGATGCGAGAGGCGGAGGCTCCCTTGGGCCAGCCAGGTCAATACCCCAGCAGCAGCCCCACTGAGCAGCAGTATAGGAAGTGCATCCAGGAATTCATCTGCCTCACCATAGACGAATGCTAGGGGCCACCACTGTAGCCAAGAGCATACAGTAGTATTCCTCCTCACTGGGAATCTAAAGTGATAGTGTAGATGAAGTTGCCCCTAGACACTGATCTCAAGTCCGTTTCACTTAATTTACTGTAGTGCGTGTTACCAGTGTTAAACTGATCCCAGATCTAGGCTTACGGGCAACTTCTTGGGAACAGGGCATCTGAGGAGAGAGGAGCATACCACTGGCTCGTTGTGGGGGTGCATCTTGTCGTAGTCCATATGGACTGTTCTGACTCTATTGACTCTACGGTCACCACCTCCATTTTTCTTCATCACTACTACGTTTCTGCTTTGCCATTACTCTGTGTCACCTATGCTATGCTAGCTACATCACACGCACAGTAAAATGACATCTGTTCTTTGGCTAATACATATTCCAATGAGTTTTAACGATATGATTCTCTGACTAATGTGGTGTAACCCTTTCTGGGAGGGTGTGGGTTTACTGTTGGCTTGCCATTGCTAATAGCGCTTACCTCTGAATAATCTCACTGCATTAACCCCCCTACCCTTTATATCTATCCAGACCATTCATATGACATCCAGTGGACCCATCTCTTCTTAATCGGAGATGTAGATATATTTAGGAGTTATATGGGTAATCTTTAAACTATGTGCTATGGCATGAGGTGAAAATGGTATTTGTTCCATTAATAAAAGAGGTGCTTTCGAGTAACTGACAAGCTATGGTAGAGGTGGGCGGTGTAGTTTACTGTGTATAGAGAGGAGTAGGGGAGGGAAATTTGGTGTAAAACTGTGACAAAAATACTGAAGGGCTTTAGGGGAAGAGACCAATGCCTGCTTTGTAAGATACTTTGAATATGTGAATGGATGAGTGAGTGAACGAGAGAGTAAAGGAGTGCATGTGTCAAAGAATACTGAGAGACAGAGTTAAATACTATGATACGTTATGTAGAGAAAAAGAAAAACAACTGTGCACTTTTCCCATCTACAGTATTATAATTTTGTTTTATTTTCTATCAATCAGTGTTACTTTTTTACATTTTGTCTTGTCCACTCAAATTATTGTCTAGCATCTGTGTTTAGTTTTTTGTTTTTTTATTTATGTTTATCTCCCCAGAGGACTAGTGCAATGCATTATTGGATGCAGTTTTCATCTGCGTTTCTGTTAATGGTTGTCTTTTCAATCTCAAAGCGTTCCTTATCATTAAAAGTACGTTTTTACAACGTGTAACACACTTTGAAAATAAATTTTGCTCTCGTCCCTTTGGAATGTCCTTACCTAGCTATGACTACAATATTAGGCATTTGAACACCATCTTGAGAGATTTTGGTGGTTTATCTGTGGAAATTCTAGTGGCAGTGTATTCTGTTTTCACTTTATTAATTGCAGTCATTCAGTGTTTACTGATGATGATGGCAACTTTGATAAGTTACGAAGTTGATGTGCGGACAAACCAGTGCTGTACGGACTAAGTCTTTTGACAATGCAGTTAGGGACTGTATGAAAACTGGATTTACATCTCACCCCAAAAAGTTGCCCACTTCCATGTGCTTCTGTTCACTCCCCTTCATAGACCTGAGGTGACAGGGTATATAACCACATATCCACCTTGTTGTACATACCCATCCATGTTATGATATCTGTGGTGAGATGACTGAGCACATCAGATAGAACATCTTTTTAGAGTTTACACATTAGTGGGGTCAAAGGACTGATATATCTGGCCGATGCTTTTATTCTGCATGCTTTGCCAGAATTGTTTTTGAGAATGTCAACATTATCTGCATTCTGAGCATGATAAAATATTGTTCTATGGTTTTATCTTGTCGTGCAGTCCTGTGGAAAAAGCATGAGCCACCATGACTCCTCTGGTGTTTGACATTTTTGCACCTCTGTGCCATCCTTCCATCCACAGACCAAATCTGTGGTGGCTTTCTTCTTTTCTGTCATTTTTTCCACCAAACCTTAAAAATACAAACTGCTTTGGTAACACTTTACAATGGCATTATTCCAGTGTATTAACCTGTGTATTAACCTATGTAAAAGTGTTAAAAGTACACAATATTACTGTGTAGGTACTTGATGAAAATCTCCCTCTTACATAATGTACTTAACAGTGTGGCATGCCATTCGAATGGCTTCATTAAAACGGTGTTGTTACACCGTTGTAAGTACATTATGTAGAGAGATTTTCATCAAGTACCTACACAGTAATATTGTGTATTTACAATACATAGGTTAATACACAGGTTAACACGCTGGAATAAGGCCATTGTGTTACCACTGCTTTCTTTTCACTATAGATTTCACAGATGTCTCAATGTGTTGGAATTAATTTTGTATGCTATGGTTTTATTTACCTCTGCCAAAGACTTGAAAGGGAAAGTGTCAACGTTGTATGATGTCACCTTTTTTTAATGAAAATGTTCAGAGTAGATACAACGTAGTCTTACCATGCTTTGTGAAGTGACAGAGTGGTAGAAACACTGTTGGTGTACTCAAATGTTCAAAAGAGGTTATACAGAAATACAACTGATGGTGATATTCTGCATCAGTTCAGTGTACTGCAAGTAGATTCAATCTAGGGGGTGATGAGAAGCTACTGTGACCAAACTGTCGAGGGCACTTGCCCTAGCTGAAGTATTAAGTCAGTGTTGTGTCTATTGGTGTGTGTATTAACATAGGAATGGTAAAGAGTGCTTATAAAAGCAAATATGCTGTAAATAGTATGCTTGTGCATTTTAACTCAACTCCAACTGCCCGCCTCTCAGCATTCAACCATGGATCCTGACTGTCTGATCTGTTTTATGTATGTCTTTATATTCTCTTCCAAACCAACCTGTCAGACTTCAGAACAGCCAAATAGTTCTGTACTACTTGGAGACGTCCTTCTGTTCACTGACATTTTAATATCTTTGGCATACTGTCTTCCTTGTCTTTAGAAGCACTGAGGGAAAAAAAACAAAATGCATAAAATAAAACTGAGAAACGCTTGATGAACTAACCCTGCTCCCTGCTTGTTGCTCTCATTTCTCATCTCTTATTGACAACATTCTTCCAACATTGCTGTAATGTTTTGAAAAGGTCTAAAAAAGACAATTTCTCTGAATTATTCATTGATAAAATGGTAATTGCTGTAATTTGTAGAAATGTAAATTTGTGGAAACATTGCCAAATGTTGGGAGAATTATTTTTGGGATCTGGTATCTCTTTTGGTCTATAACAAACTGTTGGGTAGCACTTGGCTTATTCAAAGCAGTAAAATTATTACCCTCATGATAACAAATATAAAAGTCCAGACACCACTCAGAGTGTCGGGTGGCTTCAAGCTTGCAATTCACTTCAATCAATGTCAACACAATACACTTTTGTGTGCAACTATTTAAAGACCACTTTAGTGTTAAGGATCTTTATTTTATGCGCATCAAATTGTGCCTCAGGTTTTAGCCTGTGCCTTGAATAATTCAATGTCTCTAAAACATTTACGTGATCTCACAAACATTGCCATACCATCACTGAAAAACGTTTTCTCTCACATGTCAGAAATGTCTGGATGTCTTATTCCTCACCTCACACTGAAGAAAAACAGCAAATATCCAAGTGGGAAAATAAAAAGTGACTGACATATCATTGCTTCTGTTACTACAGGGGTTGCCACGGGCAGCAGGAGGGTAAAACCCAAGGATGTTCGGGATAGAGTGAGTGAAGCATCCTGGGCCGTCTTAACTAGGGGATTAATGTGATACTCTCTCTCTTCTCTGCTCTGGTGGTGTTGGTGTTTTTTAGGATGTCTTTGTCTTTTACACGCTCTCACACACACTGGGGAAATATCTGGAGCTGTCTCTTTTTTATATCTTTTGGGGAAATGAGGTATTCTCTGTCATATTCAGCATTAAATATGTCCTAAAATGGAGACTCATCTGCAATCCATCAATCACATTATGCTGAAATCTTGTCCATAATCTGAAAAAAATATTTTCTATTCATATAAATCTCTTGTGCACAAACATACAATGAGGAGACATACTTGGGTGAGTACAACACACCAAGCTTCATATTATGAAATGTGGATTAGAACTGAACTTCCTATATGTTGAGCATATATGAAGACAGTTATCACTTCATAGTGAGTTGAACATGTAGAAGAGAGATCGTACCCAGGGCCATGTAGGAGTGAAATGGACAGGATGCTCACTACTCTTTCCCTGAGTTCCTCATTTTCTATTCTGGGTTAGTTTGCAGTCAAACAGTTTACTCTAAGGTTTTCCCATCTAGAAGAGTAGTTACAATTTAAGCTTCCAGTAGAGCTTTTTACCTGTCAATTGTTACATCTACAAAGAAAGATGCTTTGTAGAAGAATAGGCACTTCGAATAAGAAGAGTGGTCTGGTAAGACCTTGCAGCTATGTGCCACATAACTAGTCTGGGGAACTCTTCATCCTGAGACTGTGCTTTTCCAGCAGTGGGACTTTGCTTTCATGGGTTCATATAGCAGAGGTTTATTACTGGGGATTAAAATACATATAGGTCTTTCTCTGCTTTGTCCTTCTGGCTGAATAGTGAATTGCAGGTTATTGGAGACTCCAGTAGGCCTATTTGCTGGTTTATGGCCTGTACGTTTTTTTGGGGGAAAAGGATCATTGTGTTGTCACTGATGTAAATGCAAAAGGCAAACAAAACCAGCAGACTGGACACCACAGTCTCCAGAGTGCCCTGCAATGGGACAAAATCCCTTAGTGGTGACTTCAGTATCCCCTATTGCAGGTGACATCTCCTGTGTTGGCGTCTTTCGCGAGTTTTCTCTCCTTGCGTCTCTCCAGCCCGAGAAGTTGAGGAGAAGGAGTATACAATTCAGCCGCTGCCAGAAGTCATAGTGCCCACTGACCACCTCTTCAGTCACATGATCAAAACAGAAGAAGACTTCTCCTTGGAGACAAGAGTGAGGCCGCTGTAGCCTTAAAAGAGACAACTTGATGCTGGATTAAATACTGCAAGCTGTAAACTGATGGTCAAAACTTGCAGGCAGAAGTTAAACAAAGAAATCTAACACCAGGCATGTAATTGTCCTTACCTGCTGTTATAGCCAGCAATTAATGTTAATATGTTTAACAAAAAGATGTTTAAGATGATTAACCTAGGCCATCTCAAAATGTTAGCTGTATAGTTTAAACTGTTGTCCTTTTGTACAAGTCTTATTTCAGTTGACTTGACACCAATTTTGGTAATTGGTGGCAGCAATAAATTAACAGCAGAAATAGTTGCTATGCAGCAATGGTAAATTATCTTTATTAGGCCTATCTTTTTCTGATAGCATCTGACATCTTGTCAAATTGTTTGTAATGTTTTGTGTTCAGACATTTTGTCAGTTCTAGATTTGTAGCAACCACACCTATACTGTGAAATGATTTTCAAATTATTTTTACAACTGGTGGCTGTAATAAAACAATGTTTTCGTTTCAATCTATGTTTTTGAACTTTTGTCTTAAAAATGTAGCGGCTAGAAGCCTATGCAGCAACACACGGCTTAAATTCAAAGCAAAAGTAACAAGACCGTGTGCAAAGCCACGGAACAGCCGGGCACATATGTAGCTTGGAGGGGAATGTGTATTTGTGAGTTTGCATGGATAACTGTTGCTGTGTTTGGTTTGGCAACAACAAACAAGCGTTTTTACGCTTACCCAACCATGCGGTAGTAGAGAGGCACACAGTTTAGAAGGTATTAGCGTGTTTGTGAAAAAAACTTGATCTGGATGCGCAAAGCAAAACGCAGCTCGCCCAAGTGAGCTCGCCACTTTCAGGACTGTTCTTCTTCTTCTTCTTCTTCTATGGTAAATTTGGCGGTTTGGTGGGTTACGCCTGTGCGGCGCATACCGCCACCCACTGGATCACTGATTAACGGCATGTCAGAAGCTCAATCACGTGATTTTCAACAATGACCGGACTTACAGACAGACAGACAGACAGACAGACAGACAGACAGACTTGAGTAAATCATAGGTATAGAGCCGCACATCTCGCGATGCCCGGCTATAAAGGATAACCCTGCCCAAGAAAGCCAGA
>OMLI01095493.1:0-11307 GCA_900302605.1 Rondeletia loricata
AAAGAAACAGCAGTTTATGTTACTATGATACATTTGAGAAATAGCATATTTTGTGATATAAGATAGTGTTACAAGGCGTTGTCACTGCAAAGACAGCTTAGTTTATCTATATGAAATCTTGAAATGTTCAAATATTTGAAGTTTCAAGACACAAATTGCATTGTGTAACACTGCTTTGGCTCACACTGTCTGTTAATGTCGAATTCATAAGATACTACCCTCTAGTGGCAAAAATGCCCTCAACTACATCGACTCTTAAAGGGGATACAACATAAAATCGTGATAAAAAAGCATATATTCTGTTTTTATGTAACTTATGATGAGCCATTGACTAATAATGGTCACTTTTCTAAGCACTAAACGTACTTCCAATAACAAGGTATTTGAGATGCCTTGATCAGCACTGCAGTTGAAAAATCTGGATTCAGAATCCATTATGAATGCTAAAATAAATACAGCATCGGCAGGGGAAAATAAACAACAACATACATATAGAAATTTTTACTGAAATGTTTAAATGTCCTGAATAAAATCATTTTCAGTGTCCTTATTCATACCCCTTTGTAAAACTGTGAAGTATTTCTAGTACTTTCTCCACTGTATTGCAGGTTCCGTATTTTATAGGCCATATTATAAACAAAGTATTTCATTTTACAGCTCTGGATCAATAGACAGTCAATGTTGCCACATGTTAGGAGCAGAGGTTAAACCATCATAAACCAGTCCATTTCCAATATCATAAATCAAGCAGGTTTCAACAAAACTAAATCCTGACAAATGAGATCAGGTTTCCAACATGTCTTGTTTTAATAACTTGACAAATTTCAGAGAGCACTGCAAGTAACCAGTCAGGGGTTAAACACTGACAGGGCATCCCCATGAAGCAGTCAAATCACTTTAGAATGACCTATTGTCTGAAAGATAGGTGCCCCTGAGTTTCTCGGTGTTGTAAGGTTAAAGGGCAAGCCTTAAATGGTGGAATCAGTGTATTGACACAATAAGACCTGACAGTTTATTAGATGGCCTTGTGAAACATTTGGTCCCTGTGCCCACTGTTTGCCTTGCCTGTTTCGCAGGTCCCAGGGGAGCAGTAGGGGAGGCATCTATCTGCTCATATGGATCCCTGATCCAGCCTAAAAATTGATCTCTCTGACCAGTATGGTGAAATGGAGAGCTTTGACACCATGTGTTGCAACAGCCTGACCATATTTATCCTGGTAGCATAAGCTAAGGCTTCCACTTGCCCTGGCTGTGTCTCACCTTCTGCTCCAAGGTGCTGTGGTTCAGGAAGGTGGCCAGGTCCAGGGAGACGTAACCTATGATGAGACGCTGCAGACATGCCTGGCCCACGCGCATGCAGATGGAGTGCAGGGTGCTTGGGCAGACAGAGGTCTGGGGGACAGAGGAGCCTATAGTCTCCAGCTGACAGGAGCCGTGGAGCTGGTCTCCACAGGACAGCATGGTCACCTCACCCCCAGGCTCCAGCAACAGATCTACTGTCAGACAGGTCACGCTATCTGAAGGGGGGTATGCCTCCACCACCCCACCTGGACACACAGTGAGAAGAGAGAGGTGGCTACAGTACAAACAAGGCTGATTGAGTCAGAGAGCAAAGGTTACCCATAAAACACCACCTGAGCTCTCTTTTGATGTTAGTACTTTTTTTAATGGAAACATTTAAAACATGGCAGTAGCAGCTGTTTAATAACCAACAAGAGTAACAGGATAATTAATTCATTCGTCAATTCACATTTGGGCACTAAAAAAGGACATAGGAAATTAGAGTTGGCATATTCTAAATGGGAGTATTTCCTGGTGAATAGCATTCAGTGCCTGACAATAGGCGTCTGACCTTGCCTGAGGAAGGTCTTCAGGAAGCAGGCCCAGTTGGGATAGCAGGAGGTTTTAGCAGGCTGGGCGTGATGGGCCAGCCACTCTGGGACCTCATCTAGATATTTGAGCAGAACAGGCTCCTGCGAAAAGGAAAGTTAAAGTGTATACATCAGGGATCTACTGGATCCGAGTTGAAGACAGATCTGAGGGCACTATGTACGTTTGTTCATTCAATCACACGAGAGCAAGTCTTGGTTACTTTATTTTGTCCCATTATCATAGCATTCCAGGTGTCCACCACAATGCTGGAAATGCCCTTGTATTATCCGGATGATAATACAACTGGCTGTTATCCTTGAGACCTTTGGTGGCTGCTTCAATTTCTCTGTGAGTGTCTGATGGATACTGCGAGAGGGTCTATCTGTGAGTGACAGCCTATTATCAGAAGGCCTCAGGAGTCTAATGGCTTTAACTCACAGCCATGGAGACAGCACCTGCCCTCAATAACAACTCCCTCCACTGGGCGGCTGATGAATACCTAAGCTAACCCCATCTATCTGGGGATCAATCAGGGCTTGACTTGGATCGATATCACTCTTGTTTCTGTAACTAGGAAACGCCATAATGGTTTCACCACTTAATTATGCTGTTAATTGCCAACTTTCGCTTTAGGTGTCCCTTAAACAGTTTGGCAACTTAAGTACATTATCTCGTCTGACCATGCTGCAATGTAGTGAAAGTAACAACAATGGCTCCACTAAATGTTAATCTGTCATTTTGCTATATACTATAAAATTGCAATTAAATGCTTATGTCGACTGCATAAATTGTCCAAATGAGATGGATGAGTTGATTCCTGAGTATTCTTTCTATATAGAATAATGTCTGTGTGTGTCTGTTAGAAGGGGAATTATTTTGGTCGCACACAGTAAAATCTGTGAAACTGAACCACCTTCTTACCTGTCAAAAAGATGACTAAATTCTGAATGGAAATAATGTCTTTGTTCTTTTATCGTTCTATCTAGAGCATTACTTTGTTTTGAGTATATTCTGTCTGGCTTCATTGGAGATGGAACTGGAGATTATGCTGTTGATATTCCGGTCATGTAACAGCCATCATCATATTCAAGTACTGTAAGAGGCGAGGTCAAATGCTACACAGTGATTCTCCCTACACAAACCATAAAGCACACAATGGTGCAGCAAAAAGTGTAAGGGAACGGTTGCCATTTTCAACGGAAGAGCAAGCTCACACCGGGACTTTGCCTATGCAGTTCACAGAAACAGCAGGACAGGAAGAAAAGAAAGAGAGGTATTTTGCAATAAATTATTTGGACTTAAACTGCGAGCAGTACCCTGTGATAGGATTCAAGCTTTGCTTGGTGTCCACATAAAGCCAAGCAATCTGGTCATAAATAAAATAGATGTAGTAGCCCTGCCTCTTTGATTGCCATTTAATCTCTCCATTACACAGTGACACAACTGAGAAACTATGAGAAGAGATGGGGCATAATCTGACCAGCCATACACTTTGTATGCACATTCATTTAATATAACACTGTCCCACCGCTTACCAGAGGCACAGAGCTTCAACCTCAACCATCTATAGCTCATGACTAATTTCACATGTAATAATAAACAAAACATATGGGTTACTAATATTAAATACAACATATGGTTGCTTTCACTTCCATCATTTTGCATCCCTGGTTGAATGTAACATCTTAGTAGGATGGTAGCAAAATGCCCTCTGTAAAAACACAGAATTGTCACAGAAAGGAGTTGTGACCTTAAGTGAAAGCAAAGGAAACAAACACTTATCAAAAATGGACCACAGGAAAATGGTTCAAATTCTTAGGGATTAATTATGTTCAGGCAGAACAGTAGATATTGGAAGTCTTCTGTGCAAACAGAGAGACTGCACAATATTTAGACAGAAAACATCTGTATAAAAGTCCCTCTAACTCTTTAGTGGTGGTGATTATCAAATGACCCATTTCGTTGACAAACTTAACCTAAATAAGGTGTTGCTCAAGATCTGTTTGTACACAGCATGACAAAAAGAAATACTCCATCTGTTGACGCTATTAGGTGTAATTTTTACCCTCTTGTGCCTAATGATCCATACGCAAGCTGTGTGTTTAAGTGCTTAAGTGTGTGTATGGCCCCCTTCAGGCATCGCATGGGTGCAGATCTACACGTCTTTAACCTCTCTCTGTGTAAATGCTGAAAGAGGCCTGGGGGCTTTCTGCAGGCTGAAACATTGTGCTGGAGGCCATGGGCCTCACAATATTTAGAGGAGCACACTATCCTATAGTGTAGATGGGCTCGCTCCTCCTCCTTTTCTAACCCTCCAGCCTTCCGTTGCCATGGCCAAAAGGGATCGGAGGGTTGGTATTATTCGAAAAGACCACATGGCATTCTTGTATTCTTCTGTGAGTCAGGCCGCTATTCTTCATGCTGAGCCCCCCAGAACAAGCAATAATTAAAAAATATGTACACAGTCTGTTTAAACTACGGCCAAGTCTACTCTCTTATGCCCTCAGTCCGTTTACAGTGATCATCAATGGTACGGGACACCCCATTGAAGTGCGAAAAATATTTTTATAATATATAGTTTCATCGTCACTTATTTGCTTATTTTTTGGTAAACAATGAACTGTTAAATTATGAATTAATATTTGTGTTTCATTAATAATTAATTAAATTGCTACTATTTTAATGAACATGGCTTTACACATCTATAAACCTTACGCTTAAATGTTTGCAAATATTCCGAACTGTGAGTATCTATCCTATTCACTAGCTGTCATTGCTATTGCAATTAGGTCTACTTCCTTTCAGCCAAGTGCTACAGTAATGAGTGCTATATCTCAAAATATGCTGCCATGCTTGAGCATCTATCTACAGTTTCTGCTGTGAGGAGAGGATAGCAAGGAGATACATGGATATAAAATATTCATATGTTTGAGTCTAACCAACAACATAGTTCTATAGGCTTTCAGCACTCTATAGAACCCATAAAGTTTAAATTGCCAGCTTTAATATACATAAGCATAACAGTATAATAACTTTAGGGGGCTAATACATTTTGAGGGAATACAATGTTATAACAAAAAAACCCTCATCCTATGAGGAGCACAGGATGTGGGCTTGCCTTTGATTAAAAGAGCAAGGTGTAGAATAAAGGCCAGTTAAAGTGTTGTGTCCATATGGCCCAGAAGCCCTGAGGCTGTCGGCCTACACTGGGGGCCTCGGCACTCTTCCCTCTCCATGGGACCCCAGCTGGTGAAACAAACCCCATTTACTTTCCTGCGCTGCTTCAGCCACCATTATGGACCTTGGCTGTGGCTCAGCCGCTCTCTGCCATAATTAACAGCACCAATGCCACAACAATTACAGCCCTGCACCACACATACACTATGAATCAAAGAAGGAGCTAATAGGAGCAAAACATCGAGCCATAAGAAGCTTGAGATGGCTGCTGTTCTTTGGAATAGAATAAAAAGTAAAATCATTGTGCTGCAAGCCCACAATGATTAGCCTGTAATTAGTTTACACAAAGCTCCCTGTTAAATGGCAAAATACGGTAATTAACACATGATAGAAAATCAAAGGCTACTTTGTAAGCATATGAGAAATAAGTGCCAGAGGCTCAGAAGCTGTGTACAGATTGCAACCATTCTAAATGAATACTTTACTAATGATTAAGTACATATTATTTGTTTTGAATAAATTTAAGATAAAATCTGAATATATTATTTTGAGAAGAAAGTGAATGTTGATTTTTTATGGAATAATCATAATAATCAGACTTCTAATCCTACAGTATTTTTATTCTAACTAACAACAAATAGGGATGGGCCAGAATATTCGACTAGTCGACTTGTCGGTCAACAACCGACTATTCATATTTTATTTATTTTTCCATTCTTGACGTGGACCTATGGTTTATTTTGATTACCAAAGTATATTTTACACTATGTTACTAGTGTTTTCATGTCTACTAATTTGATATAAGCCAATAAGGCCTATATTTTGAACCCGCGCACTGCATGCTATATAGCCTATTCATCTTTTTTTTGCGGTGATGCCAAAGTTGCCTAATCCCACCAATTTGAAAAAGGTTGTGGAAAGCTGTCTTAAATATACCCTATTTAAGTTTTATCATTCATCTAAAATATGTCATCACACAGAAATTGTAAACTAGACCAAGGCTGCAGGTCCGTCATGTTCAACACGAGCGCAAAGGAAGAAATAGACCAGATCTTTTACATTTGTCTTTGCCCCGCTTTCTTAATTAATTTAAAAAGAAACTGATAAGCATTCTGCCTAAAAAAATGCACAGTTCATGCTTTTTCATTATTAAGATAGCCAAGAAACGTATTCTTAAGCCTATTCACAGTACAGCCTAATTTAAATATGGGCCTTTCTTGAGACCGACTAGTCGACTAATCCTTCGGACAACCCACCGACTAGTCGACCTTGACTTTTGCACATCCCTACCATCAAATGAGTGCTATGGATGGACACAGGACATTTAAAAAAACAATGCAGTAATGCTAGAAATACCATCAACTGCAATTAAGGATGAACGTTTTAGTGCCATTGGCACTTCAAGCTACTTTCAAGACATGTGTAATACACGTGAACTTATGATGTAAATCTGTCTCATTGACTTTAATCTATGCAATGATTTTATTAAGGTATACACCAATGTACAGAGAAAGGAGTGCTGTGACCCAGAATTATTGTACTGCGTTTTAATTGTCACTGCCAGGTGAGTGAGGGGAGTAATACCATTGGGCAGTTTACTGTCCTCTCTAACACACCAACACTAACTAATGGGTGTGCCTCAGAGGATGGATAATGGTTATGTGTATACTAAGATATTTTAGGTATTGATTTAATGCTCTGGCTCTAGGGATGATGCTGAAAATACTGTACCACAGGGACCAGCTCTGTGACTGTTATGTTAAGGTACCCTACTCCGAGCTGAATGATGGTGTCTCTCTGACCCCACTGTGACCTTTGATTCATTCATTGAGAGGCATGAATCTAACCCATTTGTGACCTGTCTAAAAAACTCAATTTTAATATCTAGATGTTATTATAAGAGGTTAAATTTAAATGGCTGATTCCTCATTGGAATGGATGTAATAATATATAGCAATAGCAATACACTTTATTTGTGTAGCACTTTTCTAAAACCCGAGTCTACAACGTGCTTTGTAGGAAGCCATAAAAACAAGGCATAACAGTAAAAACATCAATTTAAGTAGAAGAAATAAGGGAAATAAATAAAAAGGAAGGAAAATAAAAAAACTAGAATAAAAGGCAAGTAAATGCAATAAAACATGACATAAAAGCACGTCTATAAAAATGTGCTTTAAGAAGTGATCCCAGTGTGTGACAGTGAGAGAATGACGTAATCCTTTGGGGTCATATCTATACCTGAACCCATTTTGTGTTCCATAGATCAGGACCATGACGACGGTACTCCTGCAGGGCCCAGCGATAGCAGCTTAGATGGCACACATCACAGTACGCCATACCACGGCCACCCTGCTCAGAGTCCATCTTGAAAAGCCAGCGCTGCACATCCATGTTCTGAGTCATCAGCTCGGCCAGTGTTTCATGAAGCTAAACCAAAAGAACAGACATGTGAATTACAAACTACATGACAAATATAATTACAACTGACAAGTTATGTAAATGTTATCTGCCACTGCTGAGGGACCCCATGCTCTGGTGGAGTCTGTGTGTGCAAGTGTGCATGTGTGTTTTTGGTCTCTGACCTGGTTAAGGGAGTAGATGTCTCCCTGCCCAGGGGTTACATCAACCTCTGCCCCCGTGAAGATCCTCCTCCCTCCAGACTTGGTGCTGTAGAGCTGTGCTATGGCCGGCTCTGGGCCCAGGATTGGCACTCCTAGCTCATCAGCCACTGCCAGGTCATCCACATGGGCCACTCCGCCCACTATATAGGCCTGCCTGCCCATGGTCAGGTTCTTGATACGCTGCAGGGTGCGTGGGCTGTACTTTAGCAGTGTGGACAGGCACATGTTATGGGTCTGGGAAAGAGGAGGGGAGAAAGATTACTGCAAGAGCTAGGAGTTCTCTGTGTCTCTTCCAAGGGTTGTTCCTTGACCTGATTTATCACTGTGTACACACAACAGATCTATTATTGTAATAGCCAGCAGGGTTTTGACCTCTCCTGTATTCCAGCAGGTTGAATTGATAAAAGCTGCCGGTGGGAGGCCTCCCCTATCCTTCACATCTTTAATGTGTGCTAGCAATGAGCTCCTTGGGAATCCAACTAATTACTTCACATCTGTATTTATTTGATCCACATGGAATTATCCCTTCTGTCACTGGCAGAATGCGCTGCCAGCCATGGGTAGCAGTGATTCATCTCAGCAACATGTCTGGCACAGTTTAACAACAAAACAGCAGGAAAATCAATAGGGAGAAATGAAGAAGACCAAGCCATGTTGTACATTTAATCTAGTGCAAAAGTGTAGGATGTCAAAACACAACATAGTAATCCCTAATTTTATTATATTGGAATTGCTAAAGAATACAGCATTTAAATAGAATAAATATTGAGTTAATAAACCAATTAAAATACATTTTAATTATTAACTGAACACCAGCTAGAAACCATGAAATATATTTTAATTAAGTGTAACTTAATATAACTTGTGTATGTTTACCTTGACCTAATGTAGATGTTCCATTTAGAAACTACTAAAAGGAAATGAAAAATATGAAAACAGACTGTCACAGGACAACTCTTTGGCAACAATCTCCTCTACTACCCTCTACAGGACAGTACATAAACTACAGATGCTCATGCCAAACAGTTGATTTCTAAGCAACATCAGATTCTAGATATAGATATTGTTGGAAATATGTACTTTCACGTTTATTCAAAAAAGTTTCACATTTGAACAAAACATTTGTTTGATTGTCCTTACCGAGAAACACTCTACAGCATCAGGTGTGAGGATGGTAAAGCGTTTGATGCAGGAAGAGGACTGAGAGGGCCCTGCATCACCCACCTCCGTGGCTCCATGAAGCTTCAGGAGGCTGGTGTAATAGTGCAAGATGTCATCCCCCAGACGCCGGGGAGATACATAGATCACCTCCACATTTTCATCTAAACACACAGAAGTGGACTTCATCAAATATTATGATATTATGGGTTCAACTTATTGAATGGTTACGGTAAAGTGTGTGTGGAGAGTTGATGTGTGTGTATGGTGGTGAGGCAATGCAAAGCTCCTACCTCTAACATCACACAGTCTGCTTATTTGGATGTTCTGTAGGACGTCAAACCCCTTCAAGCTTAAGCGCTGGCTCTGGGAGTAGCCTGTCACAAAATACAACACTTTCAAAGATAGATTCATATCTTCTCTAACTGGCTTTATTCAAAATGGAGCTTTGTAAAACTATCCTCAATTCTGTTAGCTACTACGAAACCAGGTAGGTTTGGGGGTGGGGTGGTTAAGTCTAATCATGCAGTACTGCAATCAGATGATTAATTTAGCTTAATAACTAGCAAGTACAGTATATGTGGTGTTCTAGGAGCCCTGTTGCACCTTGTCCAGCCACCACAGAGTTACATCCAGTGGTACTTCCAGGATTTCACTCTATGTCAGTCTGGATTTCTGCCTGAGAGAGAATCCTCAAATGAATCAAGGTAATTAAATGATTGGATTCATGCTAATTAACAACAATGTGGTTCAACTTTCTAATTATCCTTGCTCACACAGCACTCTCCGTAGCCACCCCAAGTGCAAATAAAGCATTCCATCTGCTAGTAATTAGGCTTAATAATTTTAGACAATCGCTCAATGATTTACAATGCACATGCCTGATTACAGTCTAAATGTGAGCGCCACAGTGAAATTAGGACAAGAAACGATCATAGCTTGCAATCTATGTTTAGTGCAAAAACAGAGTCGCTTTTTCATCTTTATGTTATTAGAATTGTTTTTTCTCGCTCTGCAGTAGAGTAAGACCTTTGTGCCTCTTTGAAAATATTCAACATAATGGCTTTTCATTTGCTTAATCTGATAATTAAATGGCGATTGAGACTAAATTGTTCAGTTCCCTGGCATGGGGACTGTCATCATCCTCTGAGTGCTTTCCTGCAGAGAGCCATTTGAATGAGACAGGGCGCCTCCACCAGTGCCACAGACTGGGGCAGCAGAGTGGTGGGGTACGGGATGACTGCTGCTAGATCAGATGTGTGTGTGTGCAGCAGGCAGAGAGAGCTACCTAATGACGGGATGTGGATAATGGTCCTCTTGGAGGACTGGATGTGTTTCCAGTTGGCTGCCAGATGCTGGGGATGGAGAAAAGGAGTGATCAGAGAGGGGACTGCCTCCTGCGCGCACGCACACACACACACACACACACACACACACACACACACACACACACACACACACACACACACACACACACACACACACACAAACACACACACACACACACACACACAAATCATCACATCACTGCATAGCTAAAACACATCAAGCCAGTCTCTCTCTGGGCCTAACAGAAGCAAACCAAGCATAAAATACCACCTTAATTAAATTAAGCGCTTACTTAGAAACATCTTCTCCCAATTAATTCAATCAGCAAGGTACATGATGCTACTGCCAGGGGAAGATTAGCGGGCTTAATTAACAGGGTATGAATGTTTAAAGGGTGAGAACATACATTTAGTGCATGTATACACACATAGCGATGGTAAAACTAAATGAACTTGTAGGTACTAATTAATATACTGTCAATGTTCTCAAAGATGTTCAACCAAGATGACAGCACAGACATGACATCTGCACTGAATGGAAAAAAAATTACATAGGATTATACATCTAGGAAGATTGTGCTGTCATAGTGCTCTCTTGAAGAGCTAATCAGAAACAAACATTTAATTCTGTGAGCTTGGAATTTTAAGGTTCTATCTGGGTAGAGTGCAGTTCTGCGATATTGAGCATAAACGTTTTAATGTCCTAGCTGGCAAAGCAGTTACGTAGTGAAATCTGTCTTTACAGCTCAACAAGGCCTGGTACTTAAAATGCTAAATATCAAAATCATAGAACAATTAGAAATTTGATTTTTAAGAGGGCCCAAACAGAGATAGAACCTTAAAATTCTGTAAAGTCAATCTGGGTTTGGTTCTGTAAGGTTCTATCTGACTGTTTACAACAAGATGATCAATGGGAAACGTCATGAATATGATTTAATGGTCACATTTCATTATCAAGTCCAGCACATTAAGATTAGATGGCATCAAATTAAATAAATTTTGGTATAGTATTTTCTATTTGAAAGAGCCCAGAAAGACACCATTATGTAAAATTGCATTTACTCTTTATTAGTATTTTTTCAGGTCTTTTGTAAACAAAATGTCATGTTAATATCACAACAAGCTACAACATAACGTATTTTCATGTTGAT